>VWZF01001873.1:723600-753210 GCA_013396755.1 Sclerurus mexicanus
TTCAAATGTAAAGAACTTTGTTTACCACGGAAGGGCTGGGGGGGGGGGGGGGACGACATTTGTCTGAGGCATGGTGCAACAACTCAGCCCATAAAGCATTTCTGGATAAGTACGGTTAGAGCATGTTCTACCATGGTACCATCAACAGTGTGATAGTCAGAGCTTTTGCACATCAAGAACAAGCCAGGTCAAGAACACAATGGAGAGAGGACAGAAAACAACACTAATAAAATCTCAGATATTAGCTACCATCTCGGGACATCAGAGGATGGGAACAGCTATAAGTCACGTAGCATGCACCTGACAGAGGTGGGAGCTTGCCAAGTAGCCAAGGACACCAGACTGACTTGTGTGCATTTCTTGGCATTCCTGAAACATTCAAAAAAATCAGTTGTTGCTCTGTCCTACCCTTTCTAGCAATTGGCAAGGCTTGCTCCAAGATTCCTTGCGGATCTAACAAGTGTCCAAAAGGAAATTCAGGGTATATTCATCACAAAATGCACTTTCTGTTATATTATGCAAATACTTGACTGCCTCACCACCTCACAAGTAGACTGTCACATCTTTCAATAGTGCTCAGTTTGGGAAAATGGCCCTGTCTCATGTTACACCCTCTATTGCCAAAAATAACCAGCAGAGATCAAAACTTTCCCCTTTGCACATTTCATCGAAATACACAAGACCAACCTTGCAAAACCACCTTGCAGGCCAATAACACAATTAGCCAGGTCAAGGACCACTACCTTTTTGTTCATCAGTAGTATAATGAATAAACTATCTGAAGGAGGTTAAAGATGAGCAAGCATCCAAAAGGAAACCTGAGAGTGATTCTGCAGGAAATATGGATCCTGTTCACAGGAGTGTTTTGAAGGCTCTTTAGTGCACATATATGAAAACAGGGAATCCCACCATGCAAGAAAGTGTGTTAGTGTTATTCTCATGCAGAATTCATTATGCCCATTTAACAATTAGAACTGTGGCACAAGGAAAGCGAACTAATTTGAGCGCTTCAAGCTTTTGGTTACAACTGTTCATCTCATCGGAAAAGAAAGCCTTCATTAGCCACTAAGAAACATCGATGCCATTGGAGAATCTGACCTGCATCAGGAAATTGTGACATACCTTGATCGTAATGATTCAACACTCTATTCACCACAGATCACATCATCCAAAATAAGCTTTCCATAGCAGCTGTTTCCTTAACCCTTGGATAGCAGTCTCAAGACATATTGAGGCTCTAGGAGGTCAGGGCAGGTTGCTAAGGAATAGAAACAATAAAGGTTAGTTTGTTATACAACAGTCTGTGCCTTGACTGGAAAATTTTGAAGATCACATGTTTAGAATCTGACTGCTCTGAAGCAAGAATTTTACAAGAGAAGTCATCTTTGTACAATCAAATTACAAGCCCTCAAAAAAAATACCTATTTGCACATGCTCAGTGGGTCATCTTATTTGAGATGGTAAAACCACAGGGACTAATTAATGCTTGCCTTGCATGCAAACTAACACAACCATTGCCAAAATTGAATGATCATCTGGTATAACAGATATGGGGGGGGAAAAAATAACCTTAAGGGAATGCAGCAAGGCACATACTTAAAACTCCAATATGACAAAGCTAGTACGCACAAACAGTGCACAATTGCACGTATGTGTTTTATACCCATATAGTGCAATGCCAACTTAAAATATCTCCCTAGAATCATAATTCCTGGAAGGATTGAGGTAGAATTTCAGGTAGTCCATTTCTCTCCCAAAGCACATGGATGTTCTGCACCATTAAAATTGCTTTAAACCAGTATTTCTATTAGTGGTGAGCAAAGTCTTGACAACTAATTTGTTCATCAATTTTGCCTTGTCTTCTGTTCATAGAGAGTTGTGAAAAAATGCAGAATTTTGAAGTGTATTGTAAGCTTGCTGTTGTATCACGTTCTGCAAACACCTTATACCAATATTAACTTCTATTTGTGCAGCGTTGACTAGTTGCATACTACTATTTTTGCTACTGTATGAAGTGACCTATGTAAACTAGCCCACACAGCATGACTTTCAAAGATTAAACTCAAGTGTACAATTCAAAATTCACTTTCAGTGAATATTCATAAAGACTTGCTTTTATGAGTGCTTTTCCTGGTAAAACTACACCATTTGAATACTTGCAGGAAATTAACATAAAAGATCCATTTGCATTGCTGAGTCAATATGTATTTCAAATTTAACTGTCTAGCAAAATTATTTTTTCCAGTATTTTGCAAGGAATAATAAAACTACAATGCAAGTACATTTTAATAGCTGGAGGGGAGTCGATCATGACAACCCAGAAATAATTAACAACTTATGTTTTAAAGGGGAGGAAATTCTGTATAAGGCAGTGAAATAAATATTGGAGTAAAATTTTCTGAAAGCACAGGAGGAGGTGGCAGCAAGTATTTTATAGAGCTGTTAAGAACCTTTTAACAGCTTTAGAAGTACAGTACATCACACCGCTTATTTTAGCACCAAAAACTTTCTCTGTTACTAGAAAGGCAGAAACGAAAGACTCTTTTAGGCAACAAGTTTTACAGGCTTCCTTCACATGAAAATTCTGAGCTAGACTCTACATCTCCACATGGTAAATCCAGCGAAACAAAACCTCTGCAAGGACTTCTTTACAGTCTTCGTGAGAGGCTGTAATAATGGCCTGTCCAAGCAGGAAAGGCCAATCCTATACAGCTGGAGCTCTTGGGCTCTCATAGTCAACCTTTCCTCTCCTGACAACATCATTTCCTCCACACCACCTCCCACCCCAAGCCATCATAGGCTTTCCTACCAGTTCCCAGAACAGGATATGTCCAAGTAACAATTTCTCTTTTATTAGCCCATTCTCTCAAAAACCATTAGCCAATGCATTCTCTGGCCTTCAACCATTTCAATATGTACTTAATCAATTATCTGTTTTCATCAGCACTCAACGCTTTCTCCAGGCTCTCAGTCAAATCCCTGCACTACTCTTCATTTTCCTTTAGACCTTCTGCTGTACTCCCCTATTTCATGGCTGCTAGCAGGAGCAGTCAGCAAGCAAAAATTCTGTGAAGAGACTTACACTTGAGACATTACAGAAGACAATCCTGATTTCAAGTGTCAGACAGATTCACCAAAGATAACATTCCATCTAAAAATCCTTCCCTTACTTTCGAAGGCGTCCAGGGGACTGCACCATACAACATGAACATAATAATTTCCTCCTATAAATGTTCAACTTCCGCTTTTTCTTCCAGAAAATTACCATTACACAGTTTTCGAAATAGTTCACTTATTTTTATAATATTTTTTCATAAACCCTGCATTTATGTCCTTCTCCTTCAGCTTCTAAGTTCACTTCTCTTTTACAGCCTCTCCTATTGCTTCTTGCAAATCACTACAGTAAGTTAACTCCTATATGTATTCCCAAGTACATAATCCTTCCCTAAACATCCTCCTCCTGTTTCCTCCTATAAGGATCTGATCACTTTCTATTCAGACGAACTCTTCAGCAAAGCATCAGCTCCCTCAAACCTTTATCTTCTGCTCTCAGAATCCTTACTTCCCATCAGTTTCTTCTTCTGCTTTTCAATGTATCCCTCTCCTTCACAGCACAGACTCCTCATTAATTCTCTGACCTTTAGTTTTCCCTCTCTCTCCCTATTCACCTTCCCTTCCCTCTGAAAGCTTCCAGCTGAACTTGCCTGAGTCCAAAGTTTGTGGTAAATGACTTTTTTTTCTCAAGGACTCTCTGTCTTCTATGTGTCATGATGGAGAGACCTGAAGGAAAATCTCCAGAGCCATAAACTGGTTATTGCTGTGCTCTGCCCAGCTGCTGGGGTAGCAGACCCAGTATCAGACCCATTGTCTCTAGAGCAGAGTCACACCACCCTTCTTTCCTGTACCAGACACATTCCAGGTGTCCCCATGCCAGGAGGAGCAATTAAACACTTCCTGCTTCACCAGTGAGATCCCTGATGAACAGCAAGAAGACGACATGGGGGAGGAACTGCTGCTGTCTCCCCACCTGCTTCCCCCCCCATGGGGGACTAAGGAAACAAGTTGGGTGTAGGCTTGTTTTCTTCCCTGCCTCCCACCCCTTTGCAGCTCACACTGCAGTATTGCCTTCTCAGGTAACAGCTCTTCAAATCCGTTCCATCAACCAGGACCAATTTACTCCCTTGGCCCTGTGAAAGGCCCTGGCTGCCTTAGGAGCACAGTGCAGTTGAATTCAGGTTCTCTCTCCACTTCAGACTGATACAGAGCAAGAACTTTACCATACTCACTGTTTTGCTGAAAGGTTCCTCTGTTACATTGTGTGCCATCTTTCAAAGGCATGCAAAAGTCTCATGCTTTTCTTTAAAGTAGTGATCCCTCTGCTCCTGGTACCTCTTTTCTTCAAGAATAATTTTAAAGCTGTTACATTCAAAGAGACAGCAGTCTCCCCTGAGCCACTGAGTTATGCTCGTTACGCTTCCACCTGTAAGTGAAACACACGAACATTATTCATCGTCCTAACTTTGAGGTGCTCATTATTCCGAGTTTTCTTTAACAAGTGTATCTGATGTAACTGCATCCACATTTTTGCATAAAGGCATTTTGTGCATTTTAGTCTGCACCCTAAATGCTGAGGAGCATTAGCACACACTGTAAGATTTCATACTTTTCTAGAATTGTAGGATAAGTATAGCTTAGTTTAAAAAAATAAAAGTACACCCTTCTCATAATAAAATTCAGATGCTAGATTAAAGGAGGCTAGGCTATCCAAAGAAGAAACAAAGCAGTCAGAAAATCAAAATTCTAGTCAGATCTCAGAAATTAGTAACTGCATGTCTGTGCCTTAGTTTCCTTATCTACAAATCGAGAAGATTGATACTGACTTTAGCGACGCACGATGACATGTGCAGGAAGGAACAAATTACCAAAGAATCATCAAGTGCAGTAAAATTTCTGAGTTTAACTGTCAAATGTCAAAAACAACCCTTTTTGTGAAGTTCAAGAAACTGCTTAACTTAGCAGTAAATCTAGTTTCAGCTATGAACAAAGGTCTACTGTTAAAAGCCAAAAAAATGGAAATGTTATATGATGGCCAAATGCTTCAACAGACTGGTCCTGTGAAATGCTGGAGGGCAGTCAGTAATTAGGATCCCATGGCAAAAGAAAATTGATAGAAGGACCCTGCATCTTTATAATTTTTTTCCTATATGATCAACTAAAATAACATGAAAATACATACTAATAGTCACAGCAAAGAATTACAGATTTACGTCTCTACTGATGAAGATATTCTAAAGGAGAAAGACTAGAAATTCCTTAAAAGTGCTGGGTGACAGCACAGAGAAGCAGAGGAGCCTCCCACAGTAAGAGAAGTGACTGTAGAGGAAACAAACCTTTTGTTGTTTTTCTGCACAAAACTCCCAGTGGAGTAGCTCTGTGAGGAAAGGTTGATTTAACTGCATTCTAGTTGAATAAATGTAAATCTAGAAAGCATGATAAGCAAGCCCAATGGGAGATAAGGACACAGCATAGGAAGCATGTCAGGATAATCAGAGGGAAAGGGTTCTGGTAGAGGATGCAGCAGAACCAATCTAACAGCTGACTGCTGCCCAAATGGGCAGTCCCACTCCAGCCAGAGGATTTAGCATGTTGAATCCACTCACCAAGGAGTCAAGTGGCTGTCAAAATTAGGTACAAGGATATTGGCAAGAACAGGGTCACCCTTTCTAAATTCAGCAATCTTTTAGGTGGTCTCAATCTGCTTTGAGGAAACGTATCCCAAGTTGTGTGTTTATTTGATCTTGAAAGTCTCCTTCTGAGGCAAGGGCTAATGACAGTTTCTGAACCAGTTATGTAGAGTGAAGCATAACTTTCTAGGCCATCATGCTTCCTGGTGTCTTTCTCCTCAGAAGCTTGAGAAGGGAAGAGGGCCCACAATTCAAAAACTACCAGCTAAGGCAAAGAATGATATCTAAATTAGGTACACCATTGATGGAAAAGGAGGCAGACCCTCAGTCATGACACATTCTCCTTGTCTGTCTGTACCCAGTCCACCTGTAATTACATATATCTCCAAGGCCCAGCACATGATGACCAGGATCTTAACAGATACATCAGAAAACACATAAAAAAGGACAGAATGTGTGGATAAGATAAATAGGATATCACAAAATAGACAAAACCATAGGAAAATATGTTCCATTTTTTTGTTTTTGTGAGAGGCAGAACTACTTTGCTCCATTATCATTGCATTTTCATGACCATCCTAATGAATATGCACAAATGTCAGTGCAATTTTCATCAGGACTATGCAAAAACTACAAGCAATTTGGTACAGCCACAGTCCAATTGATTCCTCTGTAAAGTCTCTGAGGAAACATAAATCCTAATATCCCAGTTTTCCTAAGGGAAGATAAACAAACTGTATTTGCATCAATATGCTTTTACTGATATAGCTGAAGACTGGGGAATGCAGTGCTTTAGCTTTATCAATATTGCTATAACAATGAAGCCTATGCCTATAGAGAACATTCAAATAGCAGGCAATGATCCCCTTGCACTTTGCACATAATTTATTTTAAGTATTATATATGTATATATTTTAAACTGAGCTAATTTGCTAAATACATATTTTATAAATCTCATAATTAAGATATTTTTCTCACAGAGTTGGTCTTGAAGCAATGAAAAACTATCAAGCTCAAGTGAGAAGTGCTAAATAGCTAGAGGTTCCTATAGCCTCAGCTACACATCCACAGTCTTAGACAGGGACTGGACAGAGAAGTCTCATTCCATTAGGATACTCCGCAAAGGAGAGTGACAGCTGCATTCACAGGAAAAGCCTCAAGACCAATGAGGACACATGACTTGGCTTGGGCCCAAGCAACACTGTTGAGGTTTAAATCCTCTCATTCAAGGACACCTTGACAGAAATCACGCAAACATCTATATTTATGCCTTTCAGCATTTGGATGTTTGGGATAGAGAAAAGTAATTACTGCCATCATCCACACACTTGATGTTAATTTTTAATACAAATTTTACCAAGTAACACTAAAGATATCAGCATAACATGAGGATAACAGTGTAAATGAGAAAGCAGCTTCATATTACAGTCCAGTTTTCAGGGCTACTAATGAATCACCTTATTTGCATATTTAAAAGGTGCAATTCACTTCCTAGTCATTAAAATAGATTCCAGAAGTCCTTTCAATACATACTGCTTTTGTTGAAACTAGTTTCTAAAGGAATGTAATTATTTTTCAATTAATCTTTAAAAATTATTCAAGAAGCAGTTGTCTACCAAAAAAACCCAACCTAACCAAAAGATTCTCTTGAAACTTTTTTAAAACTTACTCAAAATTAACTCAGTCATGTAAATGACTGATGTGGACTTCACGGTTTGTATTCTAAGCATTTCACTGAACATCCAGCCTTTTGACATTTCTGTTGTCTACTTAGAATTTTCCAACAGTTGAAATGACCTTCAGTTTTAAAATTATTTTCAATTTTAAAATTTATTCATTTATCCTCATAGTAATTAGTGTTCATACAACTAGAAAAATTAACAGGTGTTTGAAAATTCCATATATAAGGCACTGTATTTAGAAGAACACAAACCCTTCTGACTTCAGTACTCCAGCCTGGAAATAAATCTGTTATGAATGACAAATGATTTCTGATATTCCTTCCTAGTTTCAGTTAGAGATAATAGACTTTTCAAAGATCAGAATTTTATATTCTGCAAACTTTTTCAGCTATGTTTCAGCTTATAAACTTGTTCATTAATATCCTTCCCAGATATAGCTCTGATCTTGCCAGCCATCCTCTGCGGATTGAACTTTAATCTTTTGTTGAGGCTTACAAACTTTTCAGGAGAACTAGTAATGACATCAGGGTTCAGATGAAGAGTGACAATTTGGTGGTTCTTTTACCTTTGACAGTTCATTAGTTGTGGGCAGAGAGTGGATCACCTATATCACATAACTTCCATTCTGCTGGGAAATTTTTCTCTTTAAATAAAAACAAACATCCATAAGTGATTTCAGAATAGACATAAGTTTTCATGATTATTCTTGCACCCCAAATCCCTGCCCACTTAAAGAAAATGCTTTTAAAATTTCTAATGCCATCAAAATTTGCTGCCAGCTTTTAATTCTCCTGTACCACTCAGGCTCTACGTAGACTTTCCCCAATTTGCTTTTACCTAAAATCAAGGTGTAAAGCAAACTGAAGTGTTTTCCTTTTTTTTTTTTAGTGAATGTAAACAACAATTAACCTTTGGAGCTACAGAAATATTTACATTTAGTCATATTGCTAAAAGTATGGGAACTGCTGTAGTATCTCTGGGACCTCACTATCATCATGAGCAGAACATCAGATTGCATTTCTAATGGTATTTTCTCTCTATGGGACAGACTAAGGCCACCCTGTGTGTAGTTATGGCAAGTGTGCTTTGAAATCACATTTTTCCATCATGAAATGTGCCTTAACCTGCTGCAGAGGTTGAAGGAGATATCCTGTCAGTCTGTTCTAATTTTGCATACTGGAAGAACATTGATAGTTCAGATCCATCCTTCTCAGCTTATTTTACACAATAGGGCATTGTTTGCCTAGATATCAAGAACAATGAAATGTGAAACAAACAGTTTTGTCACAATTTTCTTTTTTTTCATAATTCACTATTACAGAAGTGTTTCCTGTCTTTCAATCTTGTGTGAACAGCCTGAATGAAATCTGCAACCAAACTTACTCAGAAGGGCTGCTGGGGAACATAAATTTGGTATGAATATCTGAAGAAATATCTGAAAATCTTTATTTTGAGCATTTTCTAATGATCCAGGGAGATATGGTTAAACTCAGAGCAATCTTATAACAGAAGTAGAGTCTTGGAAACCCTGAAGCCAACGCGAGCCTTTGAGGCGTTAGGAGTAGCCCAGGGTATTGATTCAGGACCTCCAACATTACTCAAAACAAGATAGCTCAGGTGACCCAGTTTAAGTCATGTTTCTCTGTTTTCTCATTTCAACTGCTGAACTGATACGCTCAATGTCAAAGTAAAATTACGTGCCTAATCTGGTAGATGAATTCTTTTTCTTTTGACAGATTCTCAAATTAATGTGACTCAGCTCCTGTCAGCAGAACTGGTCAAATGACAGATGAAAAAGACCAGTCAAGATGTCAAATTCTTTCCACCTACAACAGGAGACATTGTTTCTCATAGAATATTTTAAATGGGATTTTAGGAATTGTTCTTCTCTTCCTTGCTTCTAAGATGTTTTTGTGCTACCTTACCCTACATAAAGATCATACTCCATTTGTGGCACAATTAAAGCAATGAAAGCACAAAGGACAGTCTTCCAAGGCTTTACTTCCAGGAAAATATTAATCACTAATAAGTCCAAAAATTAATAAGAAGAGGAAGAAAACAACAAATCTGCAATTTGAAATTTATTCCTGCTCTGTAATGCAAAAGTGGAGCTCTCTTCCAGAAAGCTGATTCATAATCTTTTCTCAGCATCTGTTTAAAGAAAGAGTAACCACAACTGAACTGGGATGAAATGTTTGCTCCCCATAACCCACGTATTGTCATACATATCATCTTCTAGTAGCAGGCTTGGCCTCTTCCATTTGCCAGTGCTCTTTCCTATTCAAATGAGATTTAAACTGCTTGTAGGCAAATAGAATAAAAAGAGAGCTGACAAGATACAGTGTCTTGCCTTCCCCCTGCTCCCTACCCCAACTCCAAGTCTTTTTTATTTTGAGCATTTTCTATGTTAATTTTTGTGTAGAAAGTGCCTGCTAGTCCTCAGCATTCATGACCAATATGTCATTCTCTTATAATCAAGAACTGGGATACTTTTCCCTGCCCTCTAAAGCTCCCGAGGGTCTATCCACTGATACATCAGGGAAGCCTGAACTAAAGCACCAACAGCAACACATAAAAAGAGAGCTGAAATAGCATGAGGAGTAGGAACTCGAGGGTGTTTTTTTCACATGATGCCATGAAGCCAAATACTCCTGGCTATAAAAAGCATATGCGAAACACTACTAGTGTGATAAGTAGGACACATTTTTACAAATTTAAATAAAACACTGAGCATCACTGAAACCATCTGAAACCTGTTTGATATGTTAGTCCACAGTAACAGCTGGATAACAAGTGACAGGGAACTTGAAAGATGCTGAAAGCCTTCCTTTTGAAGCTGTCAGACTGAACACTGGCTTTTTATTACAGAAATTTCCCCCCACCCTGTGGAAATACTGAGGGCTTGACTGTATTGCAGATGAATATAGAAATAAAATATTCATAGACAGGTTGCCAGCATACTTTAGCCTGCATGTGGAGGACCGATCTCTATAGAAGGAACTCAGTCCATGTTTTTTCAGCCGTTCCCTTCTCTCTAAGAAGTCAACAGGGGGAACAAGTTCTGCTTGGTAGAACTACTTTATTTGGATACATACATTGTCTCCCTCCCGACATATCTTGACTGAGTCAAATTTACCTTCATACAAGCACCATGCAATGATAACTTTGTTGTCACCAAATCAAACTGGATCAAGTTGACAAGGAATTAAATATTTCCATCACTTGGTATTACATTCACAAACTACATAGAGAAGACTGAAGTAATGCTTTTGTACATTCCTTTTCCATTTTGCTTCAAATATTAAGCACATTGATAATATTTACCAGTACCCTAATTCATCGGGGGAGAATGTTAAGTACTGTGAAATAAGCTTCAACTAAGTGATTGCAGGTAGAATAAGGTTATAAGAGTTTTAAATACATGATGAATAAGTTCATATTCCTTTTGTACTGCGTGCAGATAGAGAGGCTTTTCTGAGGGGTAATTTAGTCTGCCTAAATTAGGTTCCTTTGGAGAATAGTTCAGAGGAGGAGCCAAACCACTGCTTCTGGTCCTGACTGACTCCAAGATTCATATCTTGATTTCTTCATATGAATAGTCACATGCCAGAGATGTATCTTACTAATACCAAAGAAATGTTCTAAAACCTTATGGCTGTATGAGATTCCCAGGTTTTCCAAATCAACCGCAAAATTCCTCAGTGCATGTCACATTTAAATGTTTACTACTGTAACAAAAATTAAATAGTTTTCAAACAACTGTCTCGGAACAAAATAGCAAACAGCTCATTTATGTCAACTTCAGACTACACTGAAATGATATATTTAATATTTTTGGTTCCACAGCTGAGTAACTTATTTAAGAGAAGTTGTTAATATTCATAATTTGAAGCAACTTTCAGGCCAGCTCTTTAGCAAGCATGAAGGCAACACAATGCTACTGTTCTCACCCTATCACAAACCATATCCCTTGGCTTTGAAGGCTCCTACTGACTCAAATCACTGCTGAAGATCTAGCCCACAATTTCAAATTCACTGAAAAACAATTTAAGCCTTCAAACTTAATATTTGCTTGTGTTCATGCTATAAAGCTCAATGACTATAATAGTCATGGAAAATTAACGCTGAAGGGGCACAGACTAATTTAGAATGAATTTGTTTTAAACATGGATGAAGGCAATTCATTTGCCTGATTGCCTAGAGAAATGAAGTTTTGGATGATGAAACTGAGACCAGCTGTTTAGAGAACAGGAAACTCAAAAACCTGAAGAATGAGGGTGAAGACAGAAGTCAGCAATAAAGATAAAACTTTCCAATTCCTATAGAAAAAAAGTCAAGAGAGCAGACAATCTGGAGGTGAACTAACACCACTTATGAAAAATTGTAGATTCACTTATTAGAAAATTTCAGGATATAAAGGGTGAATAAACCATATTTTAAAATATAGTTTATGCTTCTACTTTGTAGCTATTTGGGAACCTTTCAAATAGACTACCACAAAATACTTCCTGGGTAAAATTTATCCTTTTCTGCATGTTTTTTAAATTTTTTTCTGCAGCCAGACCTACTCTGCTGCCATGTGGTCACTAGTCTGTCAAAGAGGCTCAGCCTCAGCATCCACACTAGGAGAGTGTCACTTGCATTAGACTGGTCACGTCATCACTTCTCTTCTGTGACCGTGACACACGTGGGTGGGCTCAGATCTCCATCAGGCGTCCGGGAACTGGAGTTAACTGGCCACCTACCTGTGACAACAGGAACTGTCTGAGGAACTCAACTTTCCTTTTGCATTCTGCATTTACACAAAACTCATCAAAGTGTCTGTGGCCATCTATGAGCTTCTAATTAGGCCTCTCTGAAAACAAGGCCATAGATAATTAAAAGGAGAAAAAAGGTTAGCAAAGGAGTAACAGCTCTAACTACAGCAACTTTGCTCTTGAAAACATCCAAACACTGCTCTTACAAGGAAAGAAGCAAGGTGTGCTGTATCTTAGGGTGGGTTTAAGGTCAAACCAGTAAGCTTGCAAGAGTCTGTAGCTTTGAGAGAGGTGCTCAAGTCAATTAGATTTTGGTGAATATAGCTTTGAGAGAATACTCTTCCCTTAATGTATTCCAGAATCATGAGGCAATTGATTTACACTGACATTCTCGTATCATAAAAAATTTGGCTGCAATTAAAGGAGAAAAATACTCGATACTTTGGTTTGCAAACCAACATGAAAACACAAAGCCTGACAAACAGTCCCTTAATGCCTTAACAATGACTTAAGGAATGAAATAACAAAATGAAACTATGTAGAGGTTAATGCAGATAGCAGATGGCAGACTTAGAGAAATGTCTGCAGTTAGCAGCACGAGGAAATCTGAAGGCCAATATGTGCAGACATTATGGCAGATAAGGTAGTGGAAAGTAATCCTCACAATGAGATAATATAGCTTTTTCATATAATTATGATATTTGAAAAATGTAGTGACTTCATTTGAAATATCGACATCTAGTCAGCATAAGCTATAACATTAATAGGCTGAGTAAAGAGAATAAATAATTTTATCCTATTTAATCATAAATTTGCCTTAATGACCTTTATCTGATTATATGAGCAGCCCAAGCAACAATATTAAATAAATAAATAGAATATTAAAAGATTGTTAGCAGATAAGCTGCTTGGAAATTTCCAGATTAAATGTATTTGGGGGAGGGAGCTCTGTCATTTACCAGTATATACATTTTCAAAATTAAGATGACTGCACAGGTGCTCCAGCTGAGCCCCAAGTCTGTTGCTGTCCTTGCCCATTGCTGTGAAAAACCTCTCCTTGGCACCCTAGTGGGAACCAAACAATTTTTCATGAGAGATGCTGGTTTGGCCCTTAGTCGTGCAGCTAAATTTGTCTTTTGAAAAAACCTGGGGAAAAAAAAAAACAAAACAAAACAAACCTCATAACTGTGTTCTCTTTCCTTCTTTGTACACAAATAATAGTTACTACATAGCTGTTTAATGTGATTGACCAAAAGAATTAATAAAAATATAAAATCTAGGCTGTGCTCTTATGCTTGTATTAAACACGGGTAACAAACTTCTGTTTCCAGGTGGACACTGCACTGCTTCTCACAATTTGGTGCACTTTTCCTGAGCAATCCCATACACATTTTCTCAGCAATGGTAGTAGCATGAAATGCTAGCAAAAAAAAAAAATAAAAAAAATTATCCCTTCCTCCACAATTTTTTCCACTCTTTAGTTTTCTTTCCAACCTTTGTTTTCTTACCTTTTAGTGCAGCCAAACCGTCAATTTAATTGGAGAACTGATTCACTTCGAACAAAATTCTTTTGCCACATCTGGTGTTTATTTGTTGGTTTTTTTTGTTGTTGTTTTGTATGTTTGTTTTGGTTGCTGTTTTGGTGTGGGTTTGGTTCTTTTAAAACGAGCTCTTATTTCCAGCATCGTCACAGAAAGCTCATTTGACATACTGGAGCAGGCAGAAGATTTAAATCAGTACTTTTGCCGAAGACAGACCTTCACCATAAGTCAAGGTGCCTGATAACTTTCTAAACAGGCCTGATTAGTAAAGCAAAAATAATATAGTATAAAGAAATTCTCAAATGCAAGTGTTATCACAGAATGACACTGGCTGTATGATTAGGACAGATAATGTTTTATCCTGGCTTATGGATATATTTGCATCTAGAGATCAAAATGAGAATTTTATCCCATTGGCAAGTATAGAATCCATTTTTTAATGGGAAAAGAAGGTTACAGCATGGGGTCTATCTTTGTAAAAGACTTATATACATATATATCTCAGATACAGCAGAAAAATAAAATATTGGAGGCAAATAAATGAGCCTTAATATGGGTTAAAACAATACGTTTGTGACTGACATTTTATCCTTGCAAGTTTCCCAAGTCTGAAATACTCTACAGGTGAGTCTTCTACCCTGAGATTTTTTTCCAGTCCTGTGAACTTAAATTTTCACTCTGCAAAGCAACTTATTCAGGTCAAATAGGGGAAGAAATGGCTTTCCTCATTGGCTTGCAATTGTCTAGAAGAGCATCACTAGGCACTTTCAGAGGTACCTGAGGAAGGGATGGGTATGCTCAGAATCAGCTACTGTCTTGTAAATGATCATCACTGCTATACCCCCATCCCCAATGCAATGTTTGTCCTACCCTGCTCCCTAAAAGGAGTGGAGTTGAGGGGTCATAATTTTCTTTATACTTTTGGTTTTGGTCTTAAATTACATATTTAATTCTGTAGGAGAGAGAAAATGACAGATGCATGGTGTTTTGCCAAAAAATGTTTGTTTTAATTGTAGCACAAGGTTTCTGCTAGTGAAGCAACAGCCATATTGAAGATTCAATCTATATATGTCTCCCAAAACAAATTATGTATGCAATAAGAATCAGAAAACATTATGTATTGCATTATACATTTAATCTTGAAATATATCATATTGAAAGTTATATGTATTAGTTTGCATACAGTAATGAAAAAATTAATTCTGATGTTAATAGAGCAATGAAATCACGATTTCTATAGAACTGTATTCCGTTACCCTCCCTTCTCATCATCAATATCCCTGATTCCCCTTCCTTATCTATTAAGACAACCTAACTGTACCCTCAGTCTCCTTCCTTGGCTTTCATAGAGACATAGAATATGCTGAGTTGGAAGGGACCCACAAGGATCATCGAGCCCAGCTCTTAGTCCTGCACAGGACCATCCCCAAGAGTCACACCATGTACCCAAGAGCTTTGTCCAAACACTTCTTGAACTGTGTCAGGCTTGGTGCTGTGACCACTTCTCTGGGCATCCTTTTCCAGTGCCTAACCAGTCTCTGGAGGAAGAACTTTTTCCTAATATCCAACCTAAACCTCCACTAACACAACTTCAGGCCATTCTCTCAGGCTGTGTCACTGAACACCACAGAGAAGTGTCTGTCCCTTCTTTAATGAGAAGCTTCTCTGAAACTTTTCCTGTGCCAATTGCCAGTCAAGAAGCCAAAGAACTTCAAGGCTTCTGTGAGAGAAGACTTTGAGTTTCTCCATCTTGCAGTTATCTTTTTTGAAACTTGCCAGAACTGAGTATAGCTGAGATTGTTAGCCTGTTCTCCCCGTGCCAATTCAGCATGGAGCAAGACAGTGAGATATAAAAGAGAGTAGGTGAAAATTCCTACAGCCTAAGCCTTAGAGCTTAAGAAAGCAGAGTTTCTTCCCTACACGAACAGTAAGAACAGATGCTGAACACTTTCTAGCCACCTTTTGCAGCCTATTGAATGTATTTGTTTGGAAAAATATAAATGACAAATTGACTTCTAGATTAATGGCTACCATATTGGTAATGTACAAATCACTTTCAACAGCTACTATTAACTTGGTAAAGAGGAGCTTGCTAACTGCTCTTTAATTAAGTACATTTAATGACCTTAAGGGGATTAGTAGTCTTGTCTGATAATCAATAAGCATGGCAAGAACTGCACCCCCACAGACGTGGGCTAGAGAACAAAATTAACCTGTGCAGATTAGTTCTGCCTAGTTTGGTTAGTTTTCTAAGACAGTTCCAAAATCGCTTCAGTTTAAAATATTTATAAAAATATGCTAAATATGTACTAAATAGAAGATGTTTTCCATAAGATTTTTCCTCATTTAGACCACGTTAAAATGGCATACGTGCTTGATAAGAAAATCCTGTATTCTGAAAAACAGCTAGTGCAGACTATTTTAGAAGAAATTTTAAAAAAAGAGTGAATACCCATGCTGCAGTCTCCTGGTAAGGCTGGAGGGTGAAGGAGAGTGAACATGATGCCTAGAAGACCTAAAGTGAAACATTGTACCTAAAAATTGATCCTCAACTGCGGCAAAATTCTCACCTGCTGCTGCCAAAGCCACCCTGCCTGCAAATGGGTTTCTCCTTCTCCTCTCTCTTGGGCTGCAGCCAAACTAGAAGCTGCTATAGGGCCATCCCATCTCAACACCTTAATTCTCACCACAGTCCCTATTCAGTAGTTTTCATATAAAATGCTGCTTGTTTTGTCTTCTGTGATGGCTGGACCCCCTCCCACCATCCATAAGCACACACAGCCTCCTTAACACAGCTTTCCTCAGCTCCTTGGAAATACTGCCTTCTCTTCCCCCCTTCACTGTGCTGCCTTCCCTCTCCTGTCCTCTCCAAAATAACTGTATTTTGGGTTATAACAACACCAGCTCTTCCCAGCTTAACTTAGTCAAATCAATTATTTTGTCCACTCCCAGCAGCTCACCCTTCCCTAGCCAGAATTCCCCTCCACAAGAAGGACATGAAGGACTTGTAGGACCAGGAACACCCACCCTTGATACCCCAGGGCTGCCCAGAGTATGGTGCCTTCACTCACACAGGTCTCTCTCCTCAGTGGATAACCTTGGGCTCCTCAGAGGGAGCTACAAGTGTTGTGCTCTTCCCTCACATAACATGAAGTAGTGTGTTTTCTGGTTATTACTAGGTATAGAAGCTTGCCCTTACTCAGGGTTTAAGAGAAGCCAAGGTGTTACACACTTACTAATTTGTGTGCAGGACACAATTCAATCCAAGATAAATTTTGCTCCACTGGAAAAAGCATAGCAATTTTATTCTTTCCATATTCTTGGCAAATAGGAGGAAACTTTTTGCAAGAGATAGATATAATTTCTTTATTGTTACTTTTAAGGTTTCTGTGTCTACCTCAAGTTACCTGCCTCATCCCAGTAAATAAATTCATCTCTTCATTGTGAGGGCTGGGGTTCAGAAGAGAAGTCAAGAAGCTTTGCACTGCAGTAATACTGCAAGTGTAAAATGCAGAGAAAAGTCCAAATGAGCAAAAATATTCTCCCTGGCAAAAGACAATCTTTCACAAATGTATACTTACAATCTGGTAATAATTTGTAAGATGAGAGAAATAAGCAGTTATGCTTAAGACTAATTTTATGGATAGTATTGTTGGTTCTTCCCTTTTCCCTGAAAATAAAACACCTCCCTAGGTCTTTCAATCTGAGTGTCATGCCTGCAGTAAATCAGGGGACTTAATTGCAAAAGAGAAGTCCCTGTAAGACTTGTATATAGTGTATTGACACTCACGCTACCAGAGCCATAGGGTTATTAAAATTGATTTCCAACAAGTTGAGGCCTTCTGCTTTCTAATCCTGTGTCCTACAAATATATCTTAATGCCACTCCTCAAAGAGGGGTAATTAGCTGCCAGAAATATCTGCCTTTATAGAATGGGGAACACAGACGCTCAGCTTGCCTTCACATAGTTGAACATCAGCTGCCAAAGCACTTGGTTCCTAGTGACCTGGTCAGGATCCTCTCACTGTTTTTTGTGTCTGCCTGCCCACCCACCCACCATTTTTTTTTCTTAATTATGGCTTACCTTCCATGCAATACTGGAGCTTTCAAGGCCTTCAGATCAGAAGTGCTTCCACTGAACATGCAGATGAAGTGTTTCACCAGCCACTCAGTCCAAACAGCAACAATCCACGTTTCAGCATGCCCAGGCTTCTAATTGTAGTTGAACCACCAAACTGATGTATTTTAAGTAGCATTCCTCATTGACAGTGCCTGGCATATCAGAGAAAAGGCTGTTTCACCTCAGACTAGATCTTGTACCCAAGCACCAAACCATGTCTGACTCAAACTAGGGAAAGAACAGCTTCTCTCTTTCTGCTCTAAATAAAGAAGAATTAGGACCTGCTGTTTTCCTCACGCTTCCTTGTCCCAGGGCATCATTTCAACTCGTGCCAGCTGACAGCGATTAGGCTCAAGCACAGGTGTACACAAAGACCCAAACAGCCTCATCAGCTCCAGAGGGGAGCCCAGTTCAGATCACCTTTCAATTTCTATCACAACATCAAAGAGCAATGTTCTGAATTTTTGTTAAGATGCCTCTTTATCCCAGTATCTGCTGGCTACCTTGTTAGCCTTGTTGGCCCAGTTAATATTCTGCACTGACTTAACACTCCTACTGCTACTACTACTACTGACTGTGTTGATTCTAAGAGTGGTACGCTGTTATAAACGTGACAAAAAAAGCAAGCTTTCGTCCTCTTTCCTGTTGCACACCCCATTCCTACATATATTTTTTCTATATTCAGTCCATATTTGGCTCTGTCCCCCACCACAGCTGCATGTTCTTCTGTATATAGGTCTCTTTTCCTTTCTGCAGATTTTGCCTCCCTCATCTAACATGGACATGACCTTCTCATCTTCAAATTCTTCCAAATCCATGGGCATGCTTGATGACTGCTGTATGCTACCCCTTCTGGCCACCATTAGTTTATCTATATTAACCAAACTCTGCTCCAGATCCCTATTGCTGTTGGCATGGTCTATAAATTTAAATTTTTTTATGCGTTAGGTAAGTCCTTTCTGATACTCATTGCTTTGCCAAAATGAAGTCTACTGAAAGAAGTGCAATTTGGCTGGGCAACACTGCCAAATAAAATTAATTTATCTTTAAGCTGGAACATCTGTTAAAAGCATTTGACTTCATGAATGGCATTTCTAAACTGCATCAGTCCAAGGCATGTGTTATGCCGCACAGGTATTGAGTCACATAGCTTCTGTTGCCTGCTTTTAGACACTGATGCAGGAAACACAGAGGAATAAAGGCTCAGATTTGGTTCCCAGGTACCATTCTATTTGCTGCAGTGTGACCCAATGTGATCCAAAATGTGCTATATTTTCTATGAATCTCTCATGCTCAAGTACACTGTATATGTTCCCCCCCCCGAAAAAAAAAAGAGTATCAGTAAGTAAATGGAAATAGGGAGACAAGTTTAGCTTTTTTTCCTATTTAATATCACCTTCCTCTCCCCAGCTGTTTCTGTTGTAAGTCTATAAAGAAGTGGTACAGTCCTAAAAGGATGTCATAGACTCTCTTGTTTTTCTTGGAGCTATAAACCATGTTGTGGATAGGCTTGTGGATCCTTTTGTTATGCTGCTCTTGTGAAAAGGTTTTGTAGTGTAAAGTGACTGACCTTAATCTGTTCACATTGGGAGCTGAATTTTTTTTTCCCCTGAATCTTCTGGTTGTAAGACAGAGTCCATTTATATGTAAGATATAAGAATAGCCTGGCTCAGCAAGTCATTTAGAAAGACATTTGGTCAATGTAAAGGAGTAAGGGAAGGAGGGGGAAGGGATCCCCCTCTCCATTGTACACTTTTGTCATGGTCACCTTGTGAGTGGGTCTCTGTTGAGGTGACAAAGGAGCAAGGAAATCAATGTAGGAACTATGTAAAACCTCATATATTGCAAGTATAGGCACGTTTACATCTTACAGCATTATCAAGGCCCATCTTAACAATTTGCCCAAAATCCATCAACATACCACAATCTCAAATATATCAAAGACAATTTTTTTGTTGTTGCTGTAGTCAGAGGATAAGATATAATAGGAGAGGACGAAGAGTCATGGGAAGAAATTGAAGAACTTGTTCATTTTACTCTAACCTGAGACACAAAGCAAAACCAGTGCAGCACTGTAGTTGTCTGCATTCTTCATTGCCTTATGATGTCTGAAACTGGCCTCAAGAAATTACCTCTTCCCTGCCACCACAGTTTATTTCATCCATCTGTAAGGAGTGGAATACTGTGGAATATCAGTCTCAGCATACATACACGGACATATTATATCCCACAGTTTTAGTGGGACATGGAAGCATATCCCTGCCCTAGAGATGGAAAAGAGCCAGTAAATAGATGCCCAAGTTTGCATAAACCAGAGCACGAGAGAAACTGTTATTATGGATTTGTATTCCTTTACCCCATCACTACTCATTAGTAAATAGCAATGACCAGGTCTCTGGTGCTGCTGTAAGCTATTCGTGTTGCACTCTGCAGATTTAAACTCAGCAGAAGCTGGAGACATGGGTACCCTCTGTTCCACAGCATCCCCAGGGCCAGCCCAAATAAATTTTATGCCGCTTCTTCTTCCAAATAGAAATAACAGTGTAGGCTGGGGCCCTGAGCCCAGAGCTGGGAGCCACGAGCTGTGCTGGACAGCAAGGTGGAAAAAGCACACTGTCTGGAAGGAAAATATCATTCCCCACCTCTACCCCACCTTAATCTTTTGGGCCAACATTGGTAACATAGTGCTGGTCCTGCAGAGAGGAGGAGAATGAGGAGCCTGGAGTGGAAGGAGTGGAAAGGCTGGGTAGGAGGAAGATGTTTTCACTTTTTACTTTTTTTTTGTCATCACGGAAAGTGGCTATACAATTACACTGAGGTTTCACAGCAGAGTGGGAACAACCTGCTGGGAGTTAACTGAGGTGGCAGCCATGGGCATGAGCTGGGATTCAGCCTCTCCTAGAAGAGGTTATTCCATGTCTGAGACTAAGCTGTACAGCTCAGCCTTGATGGGCTATAGGCCTGATTCATTAAGGTGTTTTTGTTACATAGGAAAGGACAGAATATTCAGTGATGGTTTAGGGAGAGAGACCTGTGGCTTTGGTGAGTCTGAGGGGTAGGAGGCTTGCAGACCCTAGGGAAGACTGAAACGCTTTGTAAGAATGTTTGCTGGGATTCAGACCCAGGTATTTCTTTTTACATTTAAATCTGGGTAGTGGTAAAAAAGGAGACTACTGAGGATGATATGGAGTTTTTCTATTCAGTACCACCAGGGAGCCCTGTAGACCCCAAGTTAACCTCTGGCAAGTAACACTGGCACTTCTGTGACTCCTTCGCAGCCTGGTATGAGAATTCTGCCCTTATTGACTTCCTCTTACTGCCAGTCCTTCACCTTGTGGCCATTCCCAATGAAGCTGTGAAATTAGATAGAGCATGGTAGATTGAACTGGAGAGTGTTAGGAGTGTGATTCATAAAGCACTTGTGATTTAAAAATATTTTTTCTTTTAACCCCTTTCACTTGCCATTTACCTTCTAACTCTTTCTGGAAAGCCTCTTGAGGGCTAGTACAGAAGATTCCCCTCACACCCAGGATGGGCAAATGTCTGTACTTTGCAAAAGACTGCCATCCTCAACCACATCAGGTCACAGTTCTGGACGCAGCAGGGCAGCCCATGGCTGGTGTGGGTGCTGGCAGCTTGTGCAAGAAGCTGGGAAGGGCAATCGGAGGGGGGATTGCTGCAGGGGAAGTGTACCCAGCAGTCCTCCCTCCCCTGTAAGTGTTCCTCCCTCTTCAGGTGTATGGCAGCTCCTCTAACCAGTGTCTATGTCTTGAGATGGGGCAGATAACCCTCCCTCACACCATTACAGGTATCACCCTGCCCATGCTCAGATGCCTGTGTTGCACTGCTCAAGTGCCCTCTTGGAAAAGCATCTTTCAGCAAAGCAGGGCACAAAAATCACCCAGTCTTGAGAGGGGGCACCTTTTCACTAGCATGAACACTCAGGAGACAGGGAAAAGGCAAACAACAAGCTCACGACTGGGCCTCATGAATGAGAAATGCAGGGTTAGAGCCTGTTTATAAGCAGACAGAGGTGCAAACCCACAGCACGTCTTCAGCTGCCCTCCTGGCTCTGGGTGCTGGATTGAGCAAGGCAGCTTGTGGGGCCATGGGATCAGCTGCTTGGCAGCCACAGTGGCATCGGCTGGCGAGCAAGGAGAGGCCACGAGGCAGCACAGGAGTAGAGGATTTGTGCTAAGGCTCCGGGACTGTCTTAAATCTCCAACATCTGCCAATTTAAGTACAGCTGAATTGCTGGATAATTCTGCTGGTGGCGCTCCTGGGAACACCCAGCCTGAGCAGAACAATTTTGAAGGAAATTACATGAGCTGGGATTTAGTGTTGTCTCTTTAGCTTGTGGAAGAGATAATCTGGCCCATTTAATGTGGAACAGAATTTGCTCTGTTTCACAGGGGTAAGGAGATAGTTTTGCCTTGAGAAAGCAGCAGTAAATGACTCTGAAGTCCTGCTGTCACTCGTTCACCGAGCTGCTGTAATATGGAGTGGCAAGGGCTGTTTTCCTGGGCCGCTTTCTACATATAAGTAACGCTCTTCATAAAGAACACCACTTAGTCTTATGACAAAATTCCTCCAGTGTGACACAGAAGAGAACTGACATCATTCTTGAAGGCTGGACAATTTATGGCACAGTTAATTATTAATTTGGCTGGCATTTGTAAAGTAGAAGGGAGTTCTTGTGCTTTTAGGCCATGCTCTCAGTGTGTAAATCTCTTGTATGGCTGCCATAATAATATTCCTGCAGCTATGTTGTCACCTATTGTAATTTTTCTGCTAATAAGAAAATTTCAACTAACCAGGAATCCTAAATTTGGAGACTAGTTGTTTATTTCAAATATACTCTAGAGAAATAATAATGCAGTTCTGCTCTGAATTTAATTTAAACAGGAACAGGCAAAACAAATCTCTGCGGAGGGCATTTGACAATAATAAAATATTTCTCCCAGCGGGTGAGCTGGTAGCAATTGTATTGTTGCCATCAAAGCTCACGTTTCAGCAGGTCATTACCATCATAACAAGCCCTTGGACCAACTGGCATGGACATGCAACATTGAGCTCCTGATGGGCACATTATTTCAGACCTTTAACTTCATGGAGAACAAGACAAATACTCCTGGGAACAGAGGATTATATTTTGAAATTCCTTTCTTTTCTGTTCTGCTTAATAATAAGAGCCTGCATGTAATCAATCTACCGCCACTTGCTTCTTTATATTAACAGAGATTGTAAGGAGCCAGGCTTGGCAATATGAACATTGGAGTAAGCAGCCCTTAATCTTAACGAACCACTAACGATTAGGATGGCCGGGATGTGGCAGCACAAACACCTTTGCATAAAAATGTTAAAAGGAAATAAATGCTTCCATATTCTTTTCCACAGTTACTTGGGTTTTTTTTCCCTTCTTCAACAGCAAACACAAGGAGGAAGTTTGTGATGTGTATGTTAAAGGCAACCTATAGACACAACAAATCAGCATTTCATCAGAAGGGAAAAAACACATGCCTTGTGAGGCAGCTAAGACAGGCAGGATGTATAACGAAGGATATAGTAATTAGCAAAGTGCCATGTGAAATCAGAGACCTACATTACACAAGAGAGATGAAATGCAAGGTAAAGGAAAGGTGCAAGTAAAGAAAGCTGTTAAGGAAAACTAGCAAAGGCTAGAGAAAAAAAAATGTAGGAAACAGATGGAAATTGTCCCCTTCCTGAGTTTAGTGCAAGATCCAGGACAGTTAATGTTAACAAAAATGAGGCGTTTTCTGCTGCAAAATCCTATACTTAAAAAACCCCAAACTCAGGTGTTTTTGTGCTTAGAGCTTTTTTCCCCCAGTAGGGTATGACTGGGCAATGCTGCAGGACACTTAGAAATGTATACATGAGGGTTTATCTAAGGACAGTATTTCCCTCCCTGTTATCTTTCCTAATATTTCATTTTGGTCTTGGTGGTTTGTTTTTTTTAATCCATATTTAACCTTCGTTATTCTTTCAGCAGCACTGGCATTGTGTATTAAGAAGCACACATAACTGCATGTGCAAGAGCACTGACTGGTGCACGATTTCCATGCCATTTCTTTCACTGAGAAAGGATCAGCTGGAGGGACCCACTCCAGACCACTTTTTACTGGTGTTTGCCAGACCTTCTCACACTACGAACTCAGAAGGTCCAAAAAAACCCACCAACCAACCAAAGATCCCAAATGGCATCAAGTTAGGCCATTACTTGAATGTGAAGCTCCAGAGAAAACTGGGAGCCTGTTATAAATCCCATGCAGTTTAGGAGCCAGCTCAGCGAGCAGCGTGTTTTCCTTTTGCATTGCTACTGACGGCATCGGCCAGCTTGGGAGCGGGCACGGGTGCCAGTGTCACAGCGTGGGGCAGCAGAGTGCTCCACGGCCAGGCAGGCACAGTGGCAGGGCAAAGAGCCTGTCAAACAAGCACCGCCGGAGGCAACGCCATGCTCTTGGGCCGGAATGGCTTCTTTTATTGGGAGGGCAGGGGGAGAAGTATGATGTAAACCGCGTCAGTCAAAACCTGATTTCACTGAGCTAAGCCATATCCCTAAGGGGAAGGCTCTCTCCATTTGCCATTTCTGTATTTTAGCCAAGTGGTGTTGTGGTAGCCACAGGTTGGGGCTGCAGCAGTTGAGAGCTATAGCAGGCTATGTTGGTCAAACTACAAATGCCAGTGCCCCAAGTCCTTTTTTTGTTTTAAGGACTCAGTAACTATTTTTGCAGTTTAGAGACGTTTGTGCTCCTAGCCAAACTCCCCACAGATTCCTAGTGAAACATTACTGCCTATTGAAATGTTTCCAATGGATTTCCATGCCTGTCCTGGCTTTACTGCAGAGACAGCATAGGGAGAAGACAGACAGAAAGAGAAAAACCCAGAACCGCTCAGCAGTGATGCATACCTAGAAGTGGCTTCATCTGAGTGTTCCCTGCATTTTTCTTCTGTGATACTCAGCTTCTGATTGGATGGAGCTTCATCATCCTCTCGTGAAAAATGGTATAGAAAATACGATTTAATTGTATGGGAAACCTTTAGCCAATCACTACAGTCAATTGCATATTGAGGAAGACTGACACTGTTTACATGTTTTTTCCCTCTTTGTGTGTAAAACATTTTTTTTTCCACTTTTAAGGTGCGGTATTGTGTGTTCTGTTGAAGAGCTACTTTGCAACAATTAAAAATCAGAACACAAAAAAAGTGGGGGAATCAACTCTGTGCACGTATATGTGTATGTACATATGCCTGTGTGCGCAGCACACAATAAAACCCAATTCTGACTGTCTTCAAAGAGTCCACACAAGATTCATCTTTCTTTGTTCAGCTACTCAAAGAAAAGCCTCGCACTTCCTAGGATAGCTAAAACACAGACAGTACTCGTAGCAGAGAAGGGGTGCCCTCCCATTCCAAGGCATGTTGCTACTTAGAGACTGCGAAGCACAAACAGCCCGCGGTGCTGCCCCGGTACCTCGGCTGACACAATTCCCGTCCCTGAGCATCACCGTTGTGTTCAGCAGCCTCTGTGCCATCAGCCAGAACCTCCAGAGAATGGCCAGTAGTGAAGGTGAGAAATACGTTGGCAAACACAACCACAAAATACTATCAAGATAGGCTATAAAGCAAGAAAAGCACACATTAGCACTTCTGTGATGGTTCCAGAAGGGTCCGCAGGACAGATGGGCCGGCCCCAAGCGAGGGGGGCTGCAGCCTCTCGGAGGGAAGAGACCGGGAGGCCATTTATGGCCAGTTTGCCATCACACTGTTTAACCCGCCTGGATCCTGACAGCTATCGGTGCTCTTCAGTAACACCAATCTGTTTTATTGCTCTGGTGGCTACTTACTTCCATTCAGCAGCGCTGGATCAAATAATAGAGGGGTTTTTTATTATTTATTTTTTATTATTTTTACTCAGAACACATTGAAGGAGTCTCCTGCAATAGGAAATGAATGACAGACTCAGTTGTTGATGGAGAAAGCAAAAAAAAGTACTTCTATATGATATTAATGAGATCTTAAAATAGTGGGAAAGTTTTCTTTTATGACATTGACAGAGAGGCAATGATTTTGAGTAATGCAGGTTGATGTGAAGATGCTTTAAGATTAAATAAGTGCTATATAAAGGCCTGCCAGCCTGAATTCTAATGTGCTATGAGACATTTTGCATATTTAAGTGTATGCAAAATGTCTTGTACCACACTGGAATTCATTCTGACAAGGCTTTATATAGCATTTATTTACACTCATATTGTACTTTAGGGGAGAAGTGCTAACACTGGCTCTGTTTTGAATAGAAGTAACAAAAGGTAATGCTAATTGCTCTGTTTCCTCCTCCAAAAAAGAAAATAAAACCAAAAAACCCCCACAACACAAAAAATAAAATAAAAGCAATCAAAAGTGGAAGCTTGTTTAATATTGCTCTACCATCATCCTGAAAGGCATAATAATTTGAGTTACACATCTGAACTGATTGGAGTTACAGAATCATATCTCCTTTTTGCATTTAACAATATATACAATATAAAATAAATACATTTACACAAATGGACATTGGTTGGAGCACACGGTATGATACACATCACAAAAATATACAGTTGATTGCTATACAGATGTGAAGCCCATCTACAGCTATAGACATGTTTGTTTTCATTTGTTGTTTTGTTTCAGTTTTAACTACTGGCTATTATGCAACTCCTGGATTATTATAAGCAGTTTAATTTTTTTTGTCCTTTTGCGATCTTTGCACAATAAGACTGCCGTAAAATGTTTTCCTAGGCAGGTAAACAGAGACGCTTAAATAATTAAAATACAATCACCAACACCCATTTTCTCTTCTATAAGAAAAATAGCAGTTTTAATTTTTTATATCTTTTTATGTTATCATTTAAATGCAAAATAGTGGAATAAATACAACAATCTGATCTGATTGAAACAAATGTGTAACTTCTGGGAGTTACACAATCATATTGCTTTAAATAAGAAAAAATTAAAAAATGAAGCAAAAATAGAAATTAAATTGTTATGGCTAAAACATACACCCTTTGAAATTTTCCCAACATTTCACATTAAGTAAGTGGTCTTGAAAGAACTCTTCTCTGGTAAGGTTTAAGATGAACAACATTATAAAGCCCGTGCAGTTTTTTTAGCTAAGTTTCAGGTAATGGTTTTATAGTCTTCAGACACTCGTTCTTTTGCAGCTCCAAAAAATTACAGAAAATGAAAACTAAAGTTTGCACCGTGTGCCTTTAACACATCTCCATTTTTTGTGTGTTTTTGTATACTTCTAGTTGATTGGCTTTTGACCCTGAAGCCCAAGTTCTTTAATGTGATACAGCAAAAACAATATTTATATTATATATTTATATATATATAGTGTACTTGAACAGTAGCAACTTAAACCCTGCACAAACTTTCTGGAAAATAAACTTTTTTTTTGCACTCTTACATATATAAATAATCTTATAGAATCAGCACCTTTTTCCCAGGAGTTGTTTTTTTTTCTTTTTTTGACATTTTTCAAAAGGGATGTGCCAATTTCTGAACTCCTATCACAGCTATAAATTTCAAGTTATTGACCATCTGAATGAATTGCTAATGATGATTTATCTAGAATCACACTACAGTCACTTCTCTACTGAGAAAACACAATCTACAATATAGTCCCATATAGCTAATGATAGATACACAGTTTTTTTTTCCTAGCACGAGGCCAACAGGAGCATCGGCCCATTGTTATTTTGTTTAAAGCACACAACGTAGCAATAGTTTTGGAAACTTGTCCGCACCAAAAAAGTTTTGCAACAACACAGAGCGAGTTAATAACAACATCTGAGAGATGATTGAATAAAAGCTATATTTACAGCATTTAAAAATTAGACTTATCTATAATCTTGAAATATTCAAAGTTTTATTTCTAAGCTATACATTGGTATTCTATAATAAACTGTTACAGAAATTATCCCTTGTTTTGAAAATATTATGATTTCAGTGTGTATCTGTTCATAACGAGTATTTGTTTGGAGTTTCGATCTCTTAATTATTACTAGGAAGAACTTTATTACCGGTAAGGAATAGAATATACTACTGTAATCTCCTGAGGAATTGTACATCCAATATTGTCTCTAATTCTACCCTGTGTCTATAAGCACACACCACAAGAATCCAAACACCACAAGAAGAACAAGACAACAGTCTTTGAATGCAACATAAAAATTCAGAAAAGCACAGCAAACATGAAACATTGAAAAGCTGAACTACATTTCTTTTGTTTGTTAGGATTACAATTTTAATTACATCTGTGTACATAGAATAAGGATGTTCACATAGTACAGGGAGCAGCTACTAACACTGGTACATTGGTATAGCATTTGATGGAGGTTATTGTTTATTGGCTATTTAGCGACTGTAGTTTTCTGGGGGCATCTAATCGGTTTATACATTAGATTACACCTCGTAACAGTCTTGAAACTGACTGACTTTCATGCTGTGACGATACTGGTTGAAAAGCACATATACTGGTTTAGCTACTTGTTAAGGATCGCCATTTACAAAATAAAATCTAAATCAATAAATAAGGTATAGAGGTGTTAAATTCTTCAATTTGGTCAGAAGTCTACTACTCTGATTTCTTAAATTTGCGAATGGCGGCGTTTGCCTCATTGCCTCTAAGCTACTATTGGTTCATGGGGTTCTTCTGTGTGTGAGGTTATAATTTTGCAAACAGGCAGTATCTTGTTCATTTGCAACTGAAGCAGTTAGAAGTCACGTAGCGACCACACCTTTGTACAGTCGCTGTCTCCTAACACCGTTACGGATTCGTATTTGACATGGAGTATTTATATGTTAGCCTACTCGGATATACTGCAGGTGTAATCTAATCCTTTGAGTCAGTAAACATTTAGTTATAAACTGGAGCTCATGTTAAGAAACTGGATGTTTTGGACCAGACTGGCACACAACATAAATTGCATCCGTGATAATATGCACCTTCCCTTCGACTATTGCTTTAGTAAGATAAATTCCCACATTAATAAATGGCTGAAAACTGGTAAAGCTGGTACAAAAAAATCTCCGTTAGTAAGAAGAAACAAAACATTTAAAAAAATCTTCCTTCAGGATTCATTTGTCCTTCATTATTGTTCATCATTGTTCAAGCCAGCACAAAAATGCAGTATTTCTTTCTCTTTAGTATTGCATGAATGAATAAAGCTTAAACTATTCCCTGAAAAAGTTACATTGTAGCTAACCTAAGAAATATCTGGAAGACTTGAAAAAACAATTAAGGAATCAAATGGCTGTAACTGATCTAGATGGAAAATGCAATGATAAGAAGCAGCCGATGCATCGTCGCTTAGTCGTCTAATTAGAGACTGCTCCTATGAAATCTAATACTGCATTCAGTCAGTTCATCGTGTTGTACTGTACTGCTAGGTACGGTGGTTCTCTCTTTGATTCCTTTGTCATTGGGGACATTATGGTTCATAATAAGTTCACTGGCATCCATATTATGGATTTCCATCCTTTGGCAGGCCTGGCTTCCATCTCTCTTCAATTAGAGACCTCTTTTAAAAAGTTCAGCAGCAAAGGAAAAAAGAGAAAAGGAAAAAGGAAAGGAAAGAACAGAAAGTAAAAGAGAGAAAAGGAAAAGAAAAAACTGCATCAGAAAGACACAGAAGAAAAAGTTGAAAGCTGCTTCACAGTCTTGCTGCTAAATATCAGTGCAGTCATTTTTTCCTTAATTAAACACTAAGTTTCTTTGCCATTATTATCCTGTTTATTTTCCCTTTTTTTTTCTTTTTTTTTTTT
>VWZF01001873.1:753243-840154 GCA_013396755.1 Sclerurus mexicanus
TTTTTTTTTTTTTTTAAAACGTGCATGATGGGGGAAGCCCATGATGCTTTAGTCAGACCTTGGCCTCCAGCATTTCCAAAAAAAGTTTGTGCATGGGGACTTTGCCTTCCAGTTTGATGTTGTAGAAATGCTGCACAGCCTTGGTGGAGGTTTGCCTCAGAAGCGGGAGGGTCATCAACATCTTGCCTGCACGACGTGGGTCTTCCATGTGCTGCCCAGCCTCGTAATCCTGCAGAGCCTCATGTAAGACATCCTGAAGTTTCTGCACTGCCTCAACATCCTCTATGTGCATTGAGTCTGCAAAACAAAAGAGCAACAGGAGGTTTCAGTTTGGTGTGCCAGGAGTTTTGATAACGCTATGGCTGCACGACACTTTCACTGGTTCTGTCCATCCCCTTTCTCAGAGAAGGAAGATAATTACCCACTAATTTCTATATTGACCTTCAGCAAAGTATATGGAAATGCCACGGAACTACAAACGCACAATTAACTCTCGGGTAAGTAATTCTTCTCCTCATCCTTCTCAAACAAGTAAAACAGTCACCCTCGGTGCTCCGCAAACCATCTTTACGGTTACTGCTTTGAAGAAATGACAGCACCAGAGGGCTGAATGAATGGAGAGCTGTGCTCTAGCAGAGAAGCAAGGATGACTGCCCTGCTGTGGAAAAGCTCGGTAAAACTCAGTGTCAGGTTCCAGGGCTGCCGAGTTGGAAGCCATGGTCGTTGCATGCTGCTCAGAGATGCTGATTGTGGGATTAGGACCACTGCACCAGTGCTAGGGAAGTGTGGGCTTGATGGGATTTCCTGCTAGGTTTAGCAATATTTTTCTCTCTCAGGCATATTCAGACAGACAGGCAACACTTAGCATGTTCCTGAACAGCTTTTGTTCTGTGAAGCTAACATCTCCTACAAGGTGTAATCCGTCTCTCCCACCCACTCAGATGGTGGTTTATCTTGTTAGTGTCGGGGTTTTGCATTTTTTATAAAACACTCAAAGCAAATACCTTGCCCTGTACCTTTCCAGGTGAGATGCTTTGTGGTGTAAGTATTGAGTGACAAGCCTAGACACAACACACACCAGGAACTAAACTAAACTGCTACATGACCTGGAAAGATTAAAGCAATGGAAGTGTGAAATAAAAAGAAAAGATCTAACTGAAATAACTGTAAACCCCTCAACTGGATAGATACAGAAAGGGAAGATGTTCCTGAGAATATGCAGTTACTGGACCGTGCTGAGATGACTTTGGATGAGCAGCCCTAATTCTCTGACTTTTATGTAGTCATAAATGCCAAAAAAGCCCTGATGTGGTCCAAAGTGAGGTGAATGCAAGTAAGGAAGAACCGTCATAGGAGAAAGAGGCCACCAAACAGCTACCAAAATTTGGATGGTCGACAAGCTTACAGAACCAATAAAACACCACATGAAAATAGAACTGCTGTGGGGGGGTACAAGTCTCAAGGACAGGCTACACTGTGCAAGCTTTGCTCAGGGTGACAATGGGACAGGGCAAAATTAAAGCTTATTCTTGAAAACTCTAGTAAGTACAGTGCTGCTTTGGTTTTGGAATAAAGCTTCCATTCCCAGACAGAATAATAACTGAGGAGCTGGATGAAGAACCCACTTCTATCATAATTTCCAAGACCTGTATTCAGCAGGCTGATGCCCTGGATCAGTATGTGATAGAGCCTCATGTTTCACCCTGTCAATGATTAAACATCAAATTTTGCACATGCTTCAAATATCTGAATTACATTCAGAGAATTAAGAGGCACCTCAGGTTCATTTCCCAAAAGCTGACGTGCAACTATTTCCTCAGATAATTAGGTCAGATAGTAAATACCTCTCTCCTTTCAAATACAAACACATAAACTGAAACACAGACCAGCAATTAACAGGTTAACAAAAACGTTCCAGCTTCTATTGTCAAAACAAATGTGCAAATTGAAAAGAAAAAAAACCCAAAAGTTACAGTTTCTGCTCGAAAACAGACACTTAATTATATACAAGTTTGGATCACTTAGCACGTTTTATTGATTCTGATGACAGTTTATCTGTTAATTACACATAATGGAGTCCTATGGGAATTTTACATGTTTAATAATTCTGAGTCTTAGCGAATACATGCTCTAAGAAGCCTGCAACTAAGATACACGCTGCAGGGATGTGATACTGCACATCAAGGTGCACTGTGCTGAACGCAGAGATGCAGAAATCTCTTTCTGAGGCATAAAGAAGGCTACATTTATAAAAAGAAGACAGGCAAGTGTAACCTCTAGCAAAATTTAGTTCTAATTAATGTGAAACGATTCCCCAAATCCATACATTTTTTACAGTTTTCTAATATGGCAATTCTGTTTAATAGTTCTGTGTCAATAAGGGAAACTCTGAATTCTGTGTCCTTACAAACATATGTAATCTATACAGACATGCTAACACACACACATACAGATGTGGCTGATGTCTTAAGCGTAGTGCCCAGGGGCTTAAATTGGAATGCAAACTCCAAACAAATTCTTCTTTACTCCCTAACTCTTTACCAAGTCCTTGGCTATTCACTGCTGTGCTACAGAACACAAGATCTGCTACTCCAAATAATTTTTCAATAAACCATGCACTGTTTGTGCAGAAAGTACATACTTCCCTCCTCTCCCATACCCTCAGTGCCAGGGCCAGATTTGCTGGGGTACCAAACAGGAGCATTTTATCTGCAACAAATCCTTGGTGAGTCAAAAACTGACTGTTCTCATGACAGTTTTTTTACACCATACTGTATAAAGAGACAGGTCTTTCTGGAGAATGTGACTACAAAGGTTTAGTTTCTAAACCTTACAAAACTGGTCTGATTCTTCCCAGAATCAGTATTTGCAACTGTGTCCATGTTTCAGTTTGAAAATAGATAATGGATATAATACAGACTAACATATTTTTCACAAAGAGTTGAAACTTGCCTAAGATGTTTAACTCTGCAGTTTGGATAGCAATTTGGCCTGCAGCATTAGAAATATCTACACTCTACATATTTCTTAAAATGAAACTGAGTGAGGAGGGGAAAGAAGAAGAGAACACTGCACAGAAAATGCAAGGATAAGAGGTGGATCAAAACCTGCTTTTTAACACAGCTACTACACTGAATGCTCCCAAACTCTCCCACCGCACGGACAACATCCAAAACAAAGGTATCTTACCCTCTCCTTGCAGGGGTGATTGCGTACCATCCCTCTGGTAAACAGAGTAATTACTTATATGGAAAAGTAATAGTAGTAAAGCATTCAATGTATTTTTCGCTGTCTTGGAAACCAATTTAGTAGGGGGGAAGAATGTGGCCAGCCAGCTCTCTGCTGCCCTAATGAAAGCACTGCTGCCAAACGGTGGTTCATGGAGCAGTTCAGGAAGCTGTGCCTTGGGGAACCGATTTGGTCACAGGAAATGGGGTAAGAAAAAACAGCACAGAGAGAGGCCCTTCCAACAGTGATTAAGACTTCAAACTGTTCTTTTAGAATGGCCATTTAGCTTGAAAGATTTAAAAATTATGTAATCAAATTACTATGATAATTTAACTCCCCATTTACAGCAAAGATTCAAACTCATTTCAGCTTTACCCATTCTAGGGTCTGCCAATGTTTAAATGCAAACTCAATAAATCTGTGCTATTTAATTAGACCATGATTCAGCTTGCAGATTGCTCAGGAAAATATTAATCTCTACAAAGATCCTTCTTCAAGTTTTAGCCTTGCAGTCTGGAACTTCCACTTTATTCCCAATATTATACGAATGTAGATCTTAATCCCTCAGGCGTAAGCCTTTGAAAATAAGCAAAATGGTTGAAAATGCTGAACTAGCCAAGGGGAAAAGAGGAGAAAAAAATAAAAGAGAGAATCTTTTCAGTAACTACAGACTGGCAGATGTAGAAGTGAATTCAGGGCAGGCTAACTTTTTGCTAAATATTTCTTACTTATTGGGATAAACCCAATCCTTAGTGATGTCATCAAGAACCACTATAATTTCAGGAAATACACATGATCTCTGTGACAATCCAGAAATAAAGAAATAATTTCACAGATAATATGAAATGGAATTATAACTGAGGTACAAAGAGTTTGAATGTCCTTCCTATACCATGAAAAACCCTTTTCTTTTGTTTATGGATTGGTTTTTTTTTTAAGAAGCTTTGTAGACAGTCTGGGTAATTTATGATTATATTCTAAACACGTAATATCCAGAGGAAACCTACAACCAGATGTAATACACTTAAAAATCAGTTCCCATATAAACAGTTGAATTAAACAGGGTAATTTCAAAGTGTCATTTGAAAGAAAGAAGAATTTGATGGTAAATGCCCTGCAAAAACACAATCCCGGGCTAGTGAAACCGAGCTCAACAGATGAACACAAGAATTGTTGCTATGTGTGGCTGAGAACACAGGATTTCAGTCTAGGAAGGGGAAAAGTTGTTCCTGATCAAAGCCGTGATAGGAGAGAGTGAGATCAACAAATGAGGACATCGACTCACTGAGCTCAGCTTGGAGAATCTCATTCTATCCTTACAAATGCTTTCTTTCACCATCACAGGATGGGAAAATAGAATTGTATGTCTTCAGATCAGTTGATTGATCATATCATCATGCAGGAATAGGAGGAAACTGGAGTTCTCATCCAAGAAAAACACCGCAAGGTCCAGACAGAAATTCAGATTACAATCTACCTCATTTAAAATTCAAGCTTCATCTCAAATGCAGGAAAAAACATCCAGCCACCCAGGAATCATTTAGAACACATCACAAAGGGCAACAACTAGCTAAAAACTGTAAAGCACCTGAACTGAGGGCAAGAAGACCTCTCGAAACACAGCTCTGAGGAAAGTTAAAGGCTGCTATACATGTATTTTGTACGTAATAGCACTAAGAAGTGGCAGAAAACCAGGGGTCTCAAATGAAGTGTTTCTTCATGTCAGAAAATTCAGACAGCGTGAAGGAAGAAATTATTACAGTGAATCAAGCAGCAGGGAGCATGCAGCAGTGAAACACACATTAGGATGCTGGTAAAACCACACTGGAAAAGTAGATACCAACAAGTACTTGAAAGACAGCAATTGCTGTGATGTTTGTGATTCCATATAGCTGAGCAGTTCACAAACTCAAACTGGATAAATCTGTTTAGAAAGTTGTAGGGTCCTGGAAGAACTCAGGGGGGATGAAGAGTAACAAAAGATGGCAAAATGGTTTTTGCTTTACATAAGGACAACAAAATCCTAATCTGGATTATGTCTCAAATAAAAGGAATTTTTTATCTAGACTGTACTGCCAATCAAAAGACCTCGCAAAATACACTGTTTGTTAATGGGTGAACTATTTTTGGAGTTACAGGACCCCTTCCTCCTATGCCAGATTTTCACAAGGACACAAAATGCTTGCCCGCATGGTGTTTCTCTACATTTTTTATGAGAAACACAACACAGTGACATTTTGAAAAGCATATTGCTTAAGAATAGAAGCAACCCATGGAAATTGTCAATAGGAAATCAAACTAGGTTCTTGGTTCCCTCACCCCACAAGAACTCCCAACCTTTTCCAGTCTAGAACTGAAATTGCCCCAGATAAACTTTGGTCTTCCCTGTATGTGGTAAACAAAGATACTTCATTTTGACTATCTATCTGCCTGTATTTCCTGAACAGAACTACTGCTGGGGTCTACATGGATAAGCACAGAGGCAAACAGAGTATTTTCACTTGCAAGAGAGTATGGCAAAAATGATCTGAAATCTGGAGTATTCTACTGGAAACAGACATCTCTATAGTCACGTATGTTGAATAAAGAATTCCTTATCCGTAGGAATTACAGGCAGTGGGAAAACAAAAAACCAAAACAAAAGTGTGCATGATTGATTTTAGTGAATGAGGACTTAGTCTGGATTGCCCTGGTTTGGCCTACTTTTCAGAAGAGATACAGAAACTGAAGCCTCAAAACAGTTTTTAGAACACAGTAGGAAACAAAGGCATAAGAAGAAAAGAAATTGCTTCACGGAACACACCTATTTATTTCAGGGACTAACTGGCTTAGTGGCAAACTAAAACCACTGGCATAAGGTAAGTCAAAACACAGTAAACTAGTATTTTTTTCTTATTTCTGAAATTGTTTACTTTTTACTAGGATAGGCAGCAAGGGCAATAAGTAAAGGAATATACCTGCAATGCACAACAAGTTGAATACTATGAACTGGTTCGAGTACCTAGTCAGTAAGGCTACTAAAAGTCTGGAAAAAGGGAATTCAAATGATAGAGCTGGGGGGTGAGAGACCAGCCAGAAGAAAATGTTGATTGAAGGCTTCAAAATCCTTTTCATCCACTACCAAGATTTACGCAATTACCACTGAGAGCCACTAGTTTGGCCTTGCTTCTTGTCCTTTGTGAGTCTCAGACTACTAGCATGTAAATAATATCTACTTATTTCATAACTACGTGAGGAATATCTCAAAGTTATGCAGTCACTAGATCAGCTACTAGAAAAAAAAATTACTAACCATTAATTAACCATTGATTAAATCTACTGCCATTTCTTTATGCTAACATTAAGCAAATGGTAGCAGAGTTATTTATCTTCTCTAATAATTGTGGGTGCCATCCATTTGATTACATTAAAATGGAATATGAGGAAGAAACTGTGTTCAAGCAACATGAAAACTGACTATAGCAGCAACTTCATGTTTCAAAAATTTGTTTCTATGCTGTACCAGTCTATATACAAAACTACATCAAATAATTAAGACCTTGTTATTTATATTTGGCAAAATAAACACTTCAAACACGCTCCTATGTATATGTGTATATATATATATATATATGCCCAGTCAAGATAGATGTGTCTTAATCATGAATTCTAACAGTAACAAGATGACTAAAACAAAATGAAAAAATTGATATTATTAGAAATTAAATATAGCATGTTGTGACATATATATATATATATATACACAATAAAGATTATGTCCAGTGAAGTAAGTGATTTACTGGGCTCTACCAATTAATTTCTATTATATCATTTAATGGTGATAGTCTAACGCTCTGAGTACACTGTGTCTGGAAAGCTAAAAATGTTGTAAGATGCCAGGATAAAAATATAACTTTACTGGCATCAATATTGATCTGCACTTCATTATGCTAAAATGCAAAAGATACTTCCTGGTTTTTACTCCTGCAGTACTGAAAGGGTGGTGGTTGTTTTTTAGGAGAGTTAATATCAGAGACCAGAAATTGTGATGATGAGCAGAAGTTCCTTCCTCCTTTCTGTGGTACAGGCTAGACAGCTAATATTAAAGATTAAATTTTCAACAGTGCATAAGGTTATACTTTTAAGTGCCTAGCATCCACATTTGGGTCAGATTTTTCAAGATGCCAGCAGCCTATTAAGCAGCTGCATACAAATCAGACTTTCAAATACACTAATGTATTTTGACACTCTAGTTCCTTACGTTAGGTCTTAGACGGGAACTGAGCTTCTCTTAAAACTCTGGTCTCGTTTGTGACTCCTAAGCTCTTCTGTAACATTTGGACTGCGGGCCCAATTTAGTCCTTACTGATTAGGCAATTTCAAAAAACTGCTCACCTGCAACTCCCTGTTCAGTATTACCCAATCGATACACGGAAACATTTTCTAATACAAAAGAGACGAGCAGGTCATCTTTTCTGTGCCAGAGTGTTCACATGCAGGAGCGTGCACTTCCGTACACTTCAAACATATTTTGTAAATATTTCACCTTCCCTTACACACGAGGAAGTAATTGGTACATGCATGTTTTGGAAACCATTCAAAGTTGATTTTCTGCGTGGGTAAACAAAGTGCTCATTGGTGCCAGCTTGCTTCATTTGGGCGGTGTGAGGCGGAACGTGGGACAATGGCATCCTGCAGCTTCAAGGTACCTCCTGGCTTTTGTGTACAGAAGGTAGGAAAGAAGGGAGGAACTCAGGATACTGGCAGGACAAGGACAGTGCCAAAGAAAGAGTGACTTCCCTGGAGTTCAGGCATAAAGGCTGTATTAATTACTACTGAATCAATGCAGATGCTTACAACTAACCTGATAAATTCCATATTTACATATTAAATATAGCTGCTGAAATCATGCCTTTATAGATTTCAATGTAGGCATGACTGAAATATCTACACATTTCAGTACTGTGCTCTTACATACATACATGCTCTTACAAACTTTTCAGAGTTTATTTGCACTGCATTTGAAATCAATTGCAATCTACATCTTGCATTTCTGGAAATTTACAGAAGCGGCGTGGCATTGCCAACCCTGCAAAGGGAACATTTGATAGTGGCTGTCAGAAAATCTCCCTGAAAAACGGCTACTCCTCCCCACCTTTTAGGGACCAAATGGCAGGATTATCTCAGATCCAGTACTGCACAATTAGGCTCTGTAGGCCTAAAGAAAAGTTAGCACTTGGGGTATTTTAATGCTCACGCTACTGAGATTTGTTGGCCAAAACAAAGCTTGTGGTATTTATTCAAACAAAATACAATCGATATGAAGACAATCTACAATTTCTTTTTCCTGCTCCCAAACACCAGCAGGGAAAGTACTCTGACGCTGTATCATAAATCATGAACACAGATACAGAGGTATAAAACCATCTTTGTCTACTGTTTACAGTAGGGTCAACCTGGGAATCCTTCTAGACAGTGCAGATACGGCAAAAATGTCTGAAACGCCCAAGATTTCTTATTATACTCCCTACAGCTACAGAAAGGCTTACATATTTTAAACTACAAAAATGAATAGTAGGAGAAAGCAGAAGTAGCAATAAAATATATTAAAATGTGAATTGCTACTGATTGATTTTATAATGGCATTTTATTTTTTTTATATAGCTGCATTTATATTAATCAAGTTCCTAGTTATATGAAAATAAGCTATTCTGGGTTTGTCTATTAAAAAAAAAGACAAAAAAATTAATTCAATTTTATTTTAATTTTAGCAGCATTTGTAAAATTAAACACTAAGGGTCTGATATCCACTGATGGGCTGTAATTCTGCAGGTGCTATTTTAAACTTACAGGTTAGTGCAGCTACAGCTCATAGGAGTTTGGTACCTGCTGCATGTACAACCTGAAGCTGAAATGTTGAATGCCAGCACTCAAAACACTGTTGAAAGGGAAGTAGAACGGCTGGGCTGCTTTTAAACTCCTCCTTGCAATAGTTTCATTTTAAGACAGCAATTTTATTTCTTTTAAGATGAGGGAAGGAAATGTTTTCACTTCAATGTGCCCTGAATTTTAGTATGCTGAACTGTCTTTATCTCTGACATTATCCTGGTTGTAATTTCCAGTGAAGTTAATGAAGCTACAGATGATTTTGATACACTCTATGCACAATGTATGACTAAACTTTTTTTTTGGCAGCAGTTATTTTTTATTATTACTTAAACACTGCATGCCTTTTTTTGTGGGGGGAAAAAAAAGGTGTGAACGGTATTCAGTATCATATCCCTATATTCTGGCCCTTATCCTTTTTGTCAGGTAAACTGCAGAAATATTTCTAATTTAGTATTTGAATTACAGAATCAAAATAAATACAAAAATTCTTCACCATTTCGACTCTTAATTCTAAATAACTTCCTTGCTCTGATCATTAAGCATGACCAATTTCGAGAAAAAGACCTTCCTGTAGCTGCAAAGCATCCTCAAGTGTCTATTTACTATGGCCAAAAATTAGAAATAAATCTTCAATTAAGAATAATTTTGATCTTTAGAGGCATTTCGGCATTTTGTTAATTTTGGAAATAAGATAATATTCTAAAACTAAGGGCAGAGTTAGTGGGGTGGAGAATATTTTTACAAAGAAACTAACATGCATTTTGGCTTTGCATGTTTTTGAATTATATTTCCAATTAAAAATGCAGAGTGCTAAATCACATTACAAAGATAAATAGGAAAGTACAACTTCATTGTTGAAAACAATTTCCCTCCTATCAATCTGAGGATTCATGCATCAATATTGTAGATGAACTGTTAATTACAAAATCAATTAAAAAATTATTTCTAAAAACAGTCACGCGTCCTGGCTCTCAGGGGGGCAATTTGGGCAGAAGGTCTCATCTCACTAGGACCGCGCCAAATCACAAGTCGTCATCCACAAGTAAGCAAAAGCAATCTGGTTTTTCATTTTTCAGCGCGGCTGAGCCCAGCCTGAGATTGATCGTCACATATGGCCCCAGAAAACAAACTGTCAATACCTTGAATGCTGCAGAATTTGAACAAATAGCCGTCCGCCCATTCAAGCCACTCATTGCATCCCATTTAACAGATTTTATTGACAGTTTCCTTCTTGTAATTAAAGGGAAAACTACTGGCCAGCAACCAAGATAAAGTTCAAAGACAGGGTCAAAACAAAAGCAGATGGAGGGGCACGGTGTGACTGTCAATGGAACATAGCATCAGAGCATGTTATTGACACACAGGTATCTAATGATCGGCACGTCATTAAAGAGGGATCTATCGTGAACTTTATGCAAATGCTAAAAGGGACTTAAGACCACAATAAAGCATTAAGGAGACACAAAAGGAAAAACAACAAAGCACAAACGATTTTTACTTATCTGACAGTATTCACTGCTTCAGCACTTTTAAATTCAAATGCGGAAAAAAATTCTTTCTGAGATTTTTAACTCTTGCTGCACAGATAATAATTTTTGCAGAAGCACTCTCATAAATGCAGAGAATCCGTAAGGTAAGGTGTGGTCCTTGTGAGACTTAATAAGGATTTCCTCCCATATCCTGAATTCACTCTATCAAATAAATCAGTAGCTGCCTTTAAAGAGAAAATATATAGCCTATTCTTCAGCATCCTTTCTTTCCTTTTAATTGCAATGATTAGGCTTGTCTGGATTATGGAATGGTTTTAGGAGAACAACATCTATATTAATTTGAAGGGATCTCTGGCTGTAAAATACTCTCCAAATGATACAGCTGAATATTCTCCACTCCCTTAGGAACATATTCCCCAATTACTTTGAAACAGACAGTTGTTCTTAGTTTGAATGCTTTGCTTGTTGCCTTTTAGCTAAAACCCGATGAGCGATTTCTTACTCTAAAGCCACGTTTAAAACAAGCATGCAGAAAGTATTATGGAAGGTAGGGAAAAAAAAGTGACACATTAAAAATGTAGCAACTGTCATGCCATTCTGCCAACCTGAATTAGCAAGTGCGATAGCTTTGAGGGTGACAAACTCTTCTTTCTCCAGCTTCATGCTCTTGTATTTCTTTACCAGCTGCAGTATGGCATTGTTAAGGTCAAGAAGACCTGCCAATTTGGATTGGTCTTCATCCATAATATAATCTTCAGCATATACGAGCTCATCCTCAAAAGAAAGTGACCGGTATACAACACCGAGAATCAAAATCTCCATCCAAGCACTCTGCAGAAGGCTCATCTGGTCAGCTAGAGACAAAGTGGAGAATCCTGAACAGGGAAAAAAAACAAAAACAACAGGAAAAATATTAAGCACATTTGGATTTATCGGAAATCTGCTCCTCCTTTTTGTTTACTTTTATATACATTGTGATAAAACATGCATGTAATTCTATCATTCTCCCTTCTGCTTTTGTGCCTCTCCTCATCTGACCACAGGAAAGTGAATCAATATAGAATCAAGTGTTTTTTAATCAGAAGCAAAGTTCTAAACAAGCTGGAATTTGCAGGCTCTTCCTGTAAGAATCATATTAATTTGGGGGGTACTGCAGTGTCAGTCTGTCATTTGTATCATGTCTTTGTACTGAAATACTTGTGCTTAGTTCTAAAAACCTGATGCTGTGAAACCTGCTGACTCTATTCATTAGTATCATAAACCAAGAAGGATAATCTAGGAGAGAAAAAAGTAAAACTTTTATAAAAGGGAAGATTTGATGTTTTAAGGTGATGATCAAAAAGAGAAAGATTCTCTTTAACCTCAGGGGATAGAGAAGTAACACCCACCTTTCTCAGAAAAGACACTACTCATTTCAGTAATGGCTTCTGTGTCTACTACACTTGTTGAAATAACAGGGTGGCATACTGAAGTGCCAACTGAATAGCAGTGACACTATCCTCTTTCTGAGGGCAATCAAAATTTTAATAAACGCCTCTTAATGAATTTAACTTTTGCTTTTCCCCCCCCTCTCCCTGCTGTCTTTCCTAATAGGATCACTAAAGGCAAACATCTTCACTGTCTTACCTTTTCAGACTCTTGTTTACAGTACCTGTTAATTTATTACATCAAACTACTAATATCCCAATCACATTAGATACTAGAAGACAATATGGGAGAGGAAGTGATTTTTCTGGCCTGTTGGTGAAATGCAGCAGTTTGCCAGTTGGCACCATCAACCACAAGTACTTAATAAAATCATCAAAGGGGATTAGTCAAGCTTTTCTTAAAGGGTCTTAAGACATGTCTGAGGCTTTCATTTAGTTGTTTATGGAGCTGCTTACATGTCCTTTGACAGGGTTCCCGCTGTAAGAACATTCTTTTTGGCATTCAATTACACTTAAATGCATTTTTCTGTTTTGAAAGTCAAGAGTTACAGTCAAGCAAGAATATATCATAAACTAGCAAATCTGCAAGGCATCTACTCCAAACAAGATTTTCTCTATAAGCACTAAGCAGCAAAACTAATACAATAAAAAAGAAAAGCCCACATCCAAACCACCAGGCATCCATAAAAAATGAAACATAAAACTGGCTGCATGTTCTCACTCTCTCATTTTTCTCTCCCTCCTTATTTGTTTTCATTTTCTCTTACTGTCTTTTGAGTCTTGTGATAGAACTGTAGCTCTCTGCTTTCAAAAAAAAAAAACCCAACAAAAACGGAGCCAACAACAACAGGAAACCCTTGAAGATGTGACAATGGAAAATAACACATCTGTGATTAAAATAAATAAGAGGGAAATGGAGAAGAAATAATCATTTCAAAGGTTATAGGGAGGAATTCATGATTTCAATTAGCTTCAACATTTCTGTTCCTTCCCGTCTTTCAAGAACCAGTTTTTCTGCAGTAGCAGATGGACAGAGAATGTAGCCTGCAGCACCGTCCTGTGACAGCCCCATTCTCCCTCCCAGACACTGCTGTTAGTAAATAGATTTACACATTCTCCAATCTCCACACATCTTTCTGCCGAATAATTAAAAGCGGGATGATTAGTTTATTGAGTGGAAGGAGGAACTTTTTTATTGAGGTCCATCCACGATTTTATCAGGGCCAGCACTTTTACGGTTGTCATGAGGGTGCAGGCATCCAATTTTTCTTATCTGCCTGATTAATACAAACGCTGTTTCAGGACGCATTAATTAACAGATACAAATCTACGTTCTCATGGAAGGATCAATACAGAGAAGAAAAGAGGCATCAATGTGAATTTAGTGCTGATGATGGAGAAGGCACTCTATTGACATTTACGTGCATAGAAACTTTAAAGTTGCAGTGGAGCCCTTTTGTCCCTGTGATTTAAAAATTAACAATTTTTCAGGTATAACAATGTTTCACACACTTCTGCAGGGTTTAATTAAGCAAAAAGCAATAAAATCAGTTTTGATTAAAAAAGTTTAACATGCAATTTCTCTCTGTATTTGGGGTTTTTTTCCTGAAAACTCCCCAACTTCCTTTTTTTATTTGCTTATCTATTTTAATACAGGGTTTTTGGCACTGGTTTTATTTTTTTTATTTTAATAAATAATACTATGTTTCAATAACATTGTGTGCCACAGTCAAAGAAAATTACATTTGCCCTGTGAGGGGGGAAAAAATGGGATGTTGCCTATAATTTATTGTGCTGCACTCTTGAAAAATCTGCATTCTAGAGCAGTAAATATACCAGTTGTTTTTATATGACACATAAAAAATCAAAAGAAATTTTTCACATTATAGAAAAACTGGCAAATACAAACCATGCTGTTCCACTCTTCAATAATAAATCAAATCATCATGACTATTTTCTTCCTGATCGAAGTAACTTTCCCTTGAAAGCCTGTTCAGTGAAAGCATGTTTTAACTTTTAAAGGCATCCCTCATGGGAATGTAAAGCTGCATCAAGTTGTAATTAATCTGGTTTTGTTTTGATTTTTTCAGAAAATGTGAAAGCATCCACCATGCCTCTTGTATCACAGCAATGCCCTTTTAATACGTGTTCAACAAGTCAGTTAAAAGAACAGATTACACAGGAATATGTATTTATATACAGAATAGATTACACAGGCATATATATCTCTATTATACACAAAGATTTCTTTTTAATTGTTTGGAGGAGGTTATACTTACTTCATGCCAAACTCTGAGTCTGTGAGATTTTGCTATGTGAAGCCCCCAGGTCAACCACATTCTCTGACAAGTGGACATTTTCCATATTGAATTGCAACTATTTTTTAAAAAGTCTCCAAATTGGACAAGATCTGTTTCTAGCTTTCTGAACCAGGTTAGCCTCCCCAGTCACACCTCTAAACTCTTTCCAGGAGATGCTGCACAATGGCATGGTTTTTGACTTTGCCGTGCTTTGTATGGGTCCTTAATCCGTACAAGTCTTGCAGGTCACCACTTTAAATGTAGAACTGTGTAATAGCTTTTTAAAATACAGTGCTGTGTACCTTTTTGCCCCTTTGCACGTACCATATTGGTGACAACTTTGATCTCTCTCCATCTTCCTCCCCAAGTCAATGCCATTTAATGTTTCTCAGGCATTTGCTCGCAGAGCGACTCTGTACCTTGACCCGCAGTTAAACAGCATGTTTATCTGCGATACAGCGCACTCCAAATAAACCAGATGACAGTTTGCAATAACGTCATTTGGAAGGATTGAAAGGCTTCTCAAGAGTCAGGTACCCCTGAGGTAAGAAGCTTGAAGGAAGCATGTTTTGTGCCAACCCTCCTGCCATCTTCTGCTAGACACTTGTGTGCTTGACAACGATGCCATGGGCACTTGTCAAGAATCTTTTTTTCTTTTTGCCTAGCAAACTGATGCACTTTGCAGTCAACTTACAAAAAAGGCTAAGCATTTGAAAGTGTGAAGGGCAAAAAATATCTGACGGCTAGTCTTCAAAAATACACTTTCATTTCAGAAAGCATAAATGTTTATTTCCTGAGCTGAGTGTTGACAGAAATAGGCTGCAACGCAGGCATATGAATTTAACCCCTGGTAGGCATTCTTTTCAGTGTGGTTTTTATGTGCCTGACTGCAAGCATTGTAAATCTACGGCGTGTCTCGTACTATCACTTAACAATAGCATTGATTTGCTGGTTACAGATTTTCTTCCTTTTTTTCTTTCTTTCTCCTCCTTTCAGGGACTGTAGTGTTTCTTCTGCTAAAAATAGATACTTTTCTACAAACAGTGTATCACACTCAAATTGTAATTATGCCATAATGACGCACTGAGATAACTGAGTGTGGATTGAGAAAAGGTTGATTGAGCAACAGAGCATATGTTTGTTTTGTTTTTTTTCCTTTTGCATACCAGTAAACCCAAAGCTCAAAGGATGCAGCAATAAACACGTAAAAAGGCCTTAGCATTTTTATTATAGGAACAAGGGGTGTCGAGCTGACTGCACTCCGCACTGCTCAGCACTCCAAGCCAGCTCCAAGCACAGTTCACAGCCTCTTCAACAGGGCTGTTTAAACCTCAGATCTTTTCAAATATCAGCACATGCACCACTTGCTCTCTATTTCACATTGCACACAGCTCCATGCTAAGCAGGGTAAATCTTTTATATTCCTGAAGACCCTTTCCTCTACTTCATTAAGATGGACTTCATGGACACTAACTCACTAGGGGCCACAGTGAAGCAGCTGCAGATGGTCAAGTGCCAAAGTAAGATCTGTGCCTTGCACACAGCACTTTGAGAACTACTGGTCAAAAAAAAAGACAGTGGCTGGACTTATCCCTACCATTATTTTCATCCTTAAACATTTGATCTGATGCCTCAATCAGGCTACTCAGACTCAAACCCTAGAGTTTATTCCACTTTGCAGGAAATTAGCTTCCCTTGCTCTCTGATATGTGTTTAGAAACCCAAATATTTGATCATACGAGTTATGAAATTGCTGGCAAATATGGCAAATTGCTTGCCTTTTCTGATAATCACCTCCCATTTATTTTACCAGTTGTTTGTGTGATTGTTAGCTTTATGAGTAAAATATTCCTCTTGCTTGCCCTGGTTTATACTTCAAACATCTTCATTTACATTTTTTATAATCAAAGCTGCACTTGAAAATGACATGTTCACTAGCATGTTGCGGGTTCAATATATTTACCCAGCTGAATTATCAGAGTTGGATTTTGAAATTATTTACACTTAATTTTGATAGATTAACTTCTTTCTAAATGTTTTATGGGTACTGATGTTTCCAGCGCAGGTTTTTTTATTTCAAAAGTGATGTATGGCCACCGTTGTCAAAAGAACAAACTGATATTGTAAACACATTTAAAAAACCCAACTTTTCTTTTAGCCCAGATCATTTATTTAGAGAGTGCATGGCTTCATGGTGAAATGACAAACAGTGGGCCAAAGGCTGTACTGAAAGTGAATGTAAAGAAACCCCATTTCAAGATCAGACTTGGGTCCAACGCACTCTTGGATGTACAGCTGTCACTCTGCCCTCCTCTCCCTTCCTGGCACACAGTCAGCGCCTGCTTGGATCCATCCAGCAACTTCAGCTGCCTTCGAGGGATGTAAACAAAGGCCAAGGAAATTTCTGCTAGGGCTATGTAATGTTTTCTAGACATGATCATAGCATTTGCAGAAGGAAAGCTTCACAGCCTGACTGCCCTTAACTATTACTCTCTCAAAAATCCAGGGAAGAGGATGGCATGATTCGTTATTTTAGGCTATATCCAGAGCTGAATCTCCTCTATATATCTGAATCCTTTTTATTATATTAATTCAAGATAAAATGGATTTAATTACATTTCAAATACTGTATAGTCTAAAAATACGTATCAAGACCCACAAACATTGCAGTGGTTTTAAAAACTGCTAAACAGAAGGAGAGTGCTCTCACTAATCACCAAACATATTTCCCAGATTATGGATGAAATTTCATGAAAGCTGGAACAGAAACAGATACAACTCATTATGGCAGGGGAAATCCATTATTTCAGCTTTTTCTTTTCCTTTTTTTTTTTTTTTTTAAATACCCCTCTGCTTATGGAGCCCCTGGTCTAAGGCTAATAATTGCATATGATGCCATAACAAGCTGAAATTTAAGTATGACAGAATTTTCACGTGAAAGGTGTCAGCTCACAAAACAAAAAGCATAGGTATTCACCCAAGCTTGAAAATCACAAGTTCCAAAGCACGAACTACAAATGACCAAAAACAGAACCAAAGGCTCAGCTTATGCTGTTTGCTGGATTCATCTCCCAAGCTATTTAGACCTGAAGTGCTGCAATCAAAGTTACACTTAGAAATTAATTCCATCCAATAACTTTAGCACAGTAAAACCACTGCCTTTTCGGAGCGATGCTTTGCTGTGTCAAATCTCCTCCTGCCACTACAGCAGAGCACTGCAAAGGCAGCACCGGGGCTCTGTTGTGAGCGGAGCTACGAGTTGCGACTGCCATCTGTTAGCTGTGCAGCCGTGGGAGAGGGGAGATCACACTGCACACACAGAGGTGCCCAGGATTCACTCTGTCTTGAATTAAAAAAAAAAATAAAAAAAATAAGCCAAATGCATTTGGAGAGCACTGGATGTTTTCAGCCAAGCCTGTGCACTTTCTTGGATTTTGTTTAAGTGTGTTTGTACTCCTAACTCTTGCAGTCCAAGTTCTTATAAAAAATACATATTTTTTTTATATTTTATAACACAGAGAAATGCCTAGGATAAGCACTTTTTCACTAACACCTACTAGTAAGACGGGAAATGCCACACAGAGCACTAAGAAACCCGGGGCTGTTATCACAACGCTACTTTCATCTCACTGAAACAACAGCAGAGAGATGGCACGGCAATAAAAATGCATTCACACTGCATGTCCCTCTCAATCCATTACGAACAATGGATTCTCGCTAAGCAAATATTCGCTTGTCAGAAGTATTTGCAACACTGGATTCATTCAGCAGGACTAAGTAAGTGAAGTTCACAGTAATTTAAAAGCAGCAAATTAGACATTTACAAACAGTGAAGATGCTGCTTGTCTAGCGTGACCTTTCACTCAAGCTATACAAAAAGGTGTTAATGTAATTTAAATACCAGTTAGAAATACTTTTGGTTTGCCTTTTACCCTGCAGAAACCTTACATGATAACACTAAACAGGAGCAATTTAAGCTTTTCATAGTGAGATGTAACCCACTATAGTTCAAACTGATTTCAGTACTTAAATCAGACACAGCCCTCTCTAACCACCCAAATATTTCTAGGCAGCTACTTTTAAATTTCTTATTTCTAGTTACAGCACAATTGCTTGCGAGCTGCTTCTTTAGCATTAGTAATGGAAAGGAGCTGGAAAACGTGACTGATTAAGGATGTCTCTCTGACATGACATAAGAAGGTGCTGATACTTTTCAGTGAAACATTAAACATTTAAAAACTACTGAGTCACCCTTGTTTCAGGACAGATTTGGTAAGGCCTCCATGTGTGGAGTACTTTATAATGGCATGTTTGGAAACATATGGTTTGAAATACTGTACTCTTTATTTCCACTGATTTTCATTTCACACCTTTTTATTTCAGTATTCATCAAGAAAAAGGAAACTATAAGACAATAAATTTAAACAGATTAATACTTGATTTTCCTTTTGGGCTGATGTTACCACTGAAACTCCCACAATTTTAAACAGTTCTACTGCAAACTCATGCCAACCTTCCATTAAAAAGATGCCAGACCAAACACTTATGTTTTGCTGTATCACCAGATGCTCTGAGAACAGAGTAAGTAGGAAACTGCTCTCCCCCCTCTTTTTTTTCCTCTGTGTAAGGCAGTTAGTTCTCCTGGTGCATTACCTCCTCTGACGTGACGTTTTGAATCCTAAGACATGGACAATGAAAAGAAAGTTTTAAAATTCAGACTAGCAGTGCAGTATGGCCCAATGAAGCTGTAAGTCTCCTTAAGGTCAGCAGTATGAACTCGCAGATTCCCGAGGGTGATCTTTTTAATGCACTACATATGTGATCTAATCTGCTTCTTTAAAGTTAACTCTTGCAGTTCTTTAAAATTTAACCTTCAAACATAGTTTGGCTAGACTGGGATTTTTTTGGTTCTCTTATTGAAGATAGCAGAGGCAGATGTCATGACATGGTGTGCTCTGAAAATCACAGGAGAAAATGGAGCAGGATTGTATTTATGACCCTGATTGTTTTCTTTCACTGAGTCTATTTATAAAAAACACCAATCATATTTTCAACATAAATATTGACTTCACCCAAATTTCCCTTCAGTCTGTTGTGGATGTACATATTTGAGTGTGACCACAATAAAGCCAGATATGAGGGTGAAAAAATAAAACCTACATTCTGGCATTAGTAAAGTGATGGTAGACAAAAAACAAAGAGTAACATGAGTATGGCTGGATCTCTCTCAAAGTCCAGCTGAGAAAATGGTAACACAGTTCAGCTTAAAATAGACAGCATAATATCTGCCTATCCTATGTGTGGTATGCCTTACCTACAGCCTTCGAAGAGCTCAGCTACCACACATAAGTTAACAGAAAGTGTCCATCCTTCTTCCTTCTTTTTTAATTTTCACTCAACTAAACCAAATTAAAAAAAAATAGCATGAACTTGACAGAGGAACCTTGCTAAACTAGTAACAACACTCAACATTCATTCAAGTTCACTTCAACTGCTGTATGCATCAGCCTCCCAACAACTTGTGTGCACCGACTGGGAAGACCAAGAAACGTGGAGTTCAAGCTTCTTCAGCATGTTAGTCTTCAAAACCAGGTTTGCTGAATTATAAATATCACTACTTTGTTTGGGTTTTTTTTCATAGAAAGGAGAGATTTCATGTGCATTTAATACATATTGCCTTTTATTTACAATCTCTACGGGTCTGCTCTGAGAACACATTTCCTAAGAGAGCTGGGTCACTGCTGTTTGCCTTTTGCTCCCCTGGGGAAGCCACCAGTCATTTCCTCACTGAAAGCTGTGGCAATCCCTGCTCCCTCCACCCTTCTATCAGGCAATATCAGGTTTCCAGGAATTCCACAATCAGGTTAATAATATGAATCCAGTACAGGAATGTATTAGCATATAGAGACAACCATGCTTGTGATCCAATCAACATATCTGTGTTAACCCTGTATATGCTGAGCTAGCTAAAATCTCTCTCCATTACCAAACGAGAAACTTAAGGCTGTAAAATTTTGGGTAAACATCCCTTTTCACCCTCTGGAAGGAAAATGACAGCTCAAACCACTGTCCTACACATCTTCCATCTTCTTCCCAATTTTAAAAAACTTTTCTATTGGTTAGTTTATTTTCTTAATGTGCTGCAGATGCCAAAAAATTCAAATGATGTTTACAACCTCCCTGGTTTGGGGAAAGAGAGCCACACATGTTCTTCTACACGAACGTGAAATTTCTAGTTTACTTAGTTGAGTGTGTATGTACCATTAAGATCATCTCTGGAGGCTGTGTCTTAAGTCTACAACAGTCCACACACAGGGAAAAAAAAGAGAGAAAAAAGAAAAGAAAAAAAAAAGGAAGCTGCCTGATTCTAATACACCTAATTAGCCATCGGCAGACTCTTAATTGCATACATTAGGATGATTCCATAGTGGAGATTAATTCTAAATATACCCAAGCAGCTGGTTAAGATGCCATGGATTACAGTGTGGACTGTACTTTTCCACTTAATTAGATATCAAAATTAAGCAGCAACAAGCATTTTGACATAACGGGGATCAAGCCGCCGCTTGGCATCCCAGAGCTGCACTAAAGTGACCGCTAAACAGAGCCGCACAGATGGAGAGATATTAAATGCCGCACTGGAAAGTAATTTCAAATAATAAAATATCAATATTTACATTTTAATTACCCCTACTGAGAGCCGCTCTGTCATTTTCACTATTGCCGACGCAGCAAGGGGTAGTGGAATGACATTGCGGCTCTGACTGCAATGACTATTTTGTTTCCATTAAAGAATGACAAGTGTTTTAGAGGCAGTGACACCCAGTGTGTGAACAAGAATGACAGCAGATCAGAAAATTCCTATTAAGGGAATAAATGACTCAACAAGAGAATTTACTTTAAGCAGCCAGCTCCTCCTTGAAACACATAATCCTTTCTAAATTTTCTGCAGGAAGTTTATTATTAAAGGTGCCTTGGAGAAACCTTAGCTTCTCATCAAATATTTAGAATGACGGGACCTTACATGATGATTGGTCAATTTAAAAACAGTAATATTCACTGCTTATCCTATCTAAGAGTTATATTGAGAATTTGTATGAATCAAAATAGGTTTGAGGGAGGGGGAAAAGGCACGTGGTGAAAAGGAGATTCCTTCCCATAAGACATGAAGTTACGATGGTGCATGGAGAACACCAGGGTTATTTTTGCTGTCTTTTCTTCATCAGTTTTACTACCATTGGCACAATGAGCATTCCACATCCCACCTGGCTTACAAGTTGTGGCTTTCAGAATTGCACCCAGTTGATCACAACAACAAATGTGCACATACACAGGTTCAGGCCTCTTGTTTCTCCCTGCGTATTTCTTGCACATGTATAAACACTTTTTCTTTCCGTATGGACATCAGAGATCCATGAGACACCTTTGCAGCACCTTAGGAATCTAATTACTTCTGATCAGGTCTGAGGTCAATCTCATGGAAAATATTATATCACATCTGACATGCTGCATTTACAAAGATGAAAAGGAAGGAAGAAAAGTATCAAAACAGTAAAGGAAAAAAAAAGTCTTCCTTGGGGATGTCTGTCAACTGCAGAGATCTTCAAAGAATTTCAATGGCCTCAGACACGAGACAGTGGGTAAGAGTAAATCCTTGGTCAGTACACCCAATACGCAGCTAAGTGACCCTCCTCCCAAGTCACGGCATGCATTTATTTAATAATGTGCAGAGCTCAACTTCTATAAATGTGACAAATGGCTAGAACAGAACGCAGGAGGAAAAAAGGCATGAAGAATTTTACAGAACAGAAAAGGAACAGCTTTATGGCAGTGACTATTGCAGGAATTTTAGATCCAGTTTAGACATCAAGAATTAGCAGTCAAATACAACAACATTAGCTGCTTAACTAGTTGATCTTTTTATTTTCTTTCCTTTCCTTTTTCTTCACTTCTTTTGCTCTCCCTCCTTTTTTTTTAAGTACCCAGGAAGTACTTCTTAAGCATCCCTAATGCTTTTAGGACAAGACACTTCCCCATTTCTCAGCCACTAGCACCTTTTAATTTCCGAAAGAGCCACGGTTGAAAATCTTAATTAATTGTTCCATACTGCTTCAGGATCATTATGCAATGTAATAAAGGCCGTGTAATTATGAAATTTTACAGCCATTACCAAGGCTGATGGCTCGTATTTCATCCTCAGCTGGACCCAATGGCTTTTAGCCACTCAGCTCCCCTTTGATGAACTACAGACAGATCTATCAGGCCCAAACAATATCCAGGCAAGGCAGCTATAATAGCTACCTACAGATGAAGCCATAGATAAAGATAAACTATAAATCTACACACAAATGCAGGCACATTGCCTCAGGATGACAGAGGGGAGAGGATGAGACACTTGGGAAAGCTGGCGGCTTGCAGAAAGGCAACCTTCTTTGCCTGTCTCTTTTATTCAGTTTGGAATTTGTTTGGTTTCTTAAAGATGTAAAAACCACCTCATACTTCCTCCTCCCAAATTATATATATTTTTAAGGGCTATGAATTTTTGTATGGAAGGCAGGGAGTCACTTTATTCATCTATTAAATTTGACAAAGGGGATTTATATAGAGAAATCAACTCATCCTCCAAATGAAGAATCCTAGTCAACAAGTTTGCAAATCATATTCTTAGAAGTGAATCCAGGTCACTTGCTTCCAAGACTGAAAATAGCAAAACATCCCTGGTTTCTAAATGCATTATTGTGAGCAGATGCACAGAGGTGAAGTTAGATGATAGGCTTTCACTGGAGGCAGCAAAGGAGATGCAATTTCATGCAATGTTGTCCGACATTATTTTATTTTCCGTCTGAAAATGAAAATACTTCTAAAAATTCAGTGCAAGTTAAAGAAACAAGGGTATTCTATGTGCTCTTGGTACCTGTAACACCAGATGTAGGTCATGGAGGTGACCTCCATCAATGCCCTCTTTAATTTAAGACAGGAGGCCTTCAGAGTATGCATTGTGAGTCCCTTCAGAGTGAGACAATGCTGACTAAATGATCTCTAAGTGAGAAAAAGAAATGGAGAGCTGCAGCACCCTGGCCAATTCTGAAAGAGTCCAGGGAAGAGTGTGAAAACATTAGCTTGAAAACTGCATCTATTAGTAGACTGTCCAGTAGCCCACGGTTCATCATGAAGCTCATGCCATGGTCAAGGCTGAGGCTAAAAGCACTTCAGAAGGCAAGAAAAGTTAAAATGAAAATATCAACAGTACTCTCTGATTTCTAGTAGAATAACAAAAGGCCTCAACCCTTTCCAAAGAAAATACAACAGATTTAGAGCAGGTTCAGTGAAAGTAAAGCAGAACAACGTACCTACGAAAACTCTTACGAAAAGACTTAAAAAGCAGGAATTGTCTCCCTCAAAAAAGTGATTTATGAAAGAATTCAGCAGAAGTATATATAAATTAATGATATAAAAAGTAGGTCTAAATATTTTATCCTGTCTCATAACATAGACCAAACACCATTACAATAAAACACAGGAAATTCAAAATGGAAGGAAGAAGGGAAACTCTTCTTTCACAGTATAGTTGGACTGGAGAACTTCTTGCCAAGGGATGTCACAGAGCCAAGAACTCAAGAGAGGGAGCTGATGCTTACAGGGACAGCCAGAATACCTCCAAGTATAATATTCCAAATCCAAATTAAAAGGACAAGGATATTTTTCTTCCTTATTTTACCTATTTTCTAAGCATAAGGAATTAGAAAATGTTTTCTAGAGGCCTCTGCCTACTACAGGTTCAAGTCTCCCCCGCTGGGGCTGATCACTGCTGAAGACAGCAGAGTATATGCTGATGACCTATAGCATTCAATTCCTAGTTTTGTAAAAACTGAAGCCTCAAAATTTGGGCTGCCTTTCTTTGAGGTGTTTGGAACCTGCTCCTACAAACTGGAGTTCACAACAGAAATGCTTAGAGAGATGTGCCCCAGGCAAAGAATTTTAAAATCACAGCAACTGAGCTCTCACTCTATTGCTACTGTAGAAAGACAAAAATAATGGATATGGAAGATTTGTGGTGTTATCACAGACATAAAAGCAGACGGGTATATGTATTAATGTGTGTTTGCGTAAGCCTGTGAATGCATGCATTTGTACTAAGCAAACCCAGGGTATTCTAAAAGCTACCAAAATGAATAAAGATCACCTGCTCATTAACTTGTATTCCTTGCTTATTAAATATGTCCTTTTTGTAATATAAAAACCTGTCTTGCTGGAGGACAAAATAATAATGTAATCACCCAGGTCAGCAGAGAGAAGTGTTTTCTGAAACAAGGAATAGAGTCACAAAGGGTCACTGGTCAACAAAGCTACAACTGAAGACAGTCATGGGAATATGTGATACAGGCTCCTCCAGTCTAATGCTGAGGATGCTTGATATATGGTCTTCTATGGACCAGTATCTGCTCTTAACAGGCTCTATTGAAACCGCACGTATGGCAGGTATTGGCTGTACATGGTGTGAATTGATGTATTCCTTGCAGTGCATGTGGAAGCATCATAAACATTCTTAATGGGGAAAATAACCCAACGAAACCCAAATCAAAAGGTTTAAGCACATACAGTACATTATAACATCTACATACTAGATTATACAGACAATGCTGGACTAGATTCCTGGACAGGACTTTAAATTGCCTTCTTATGCTCTACTAAGTTACCAGAATTAAGTGAAGACCTCAGTTAAAGTACAGACTATGAAAATTGAGAAGACTGGATGCAGACAAAGAAGATGGCAGATTTTTTTACCTTCTCTACTTCCCATCCAGTTGACTCATTTAGTCAAATTAGCACCAACCTCACAGATAAGCTCTGTAGCTTTACCTCTTATGCTCCCAGTCACTCATATCACTAGAGTAAAACACAGCTACAAATATATGCAGCAGGAGCCTTTTTCAGAGGAAAAACTTCAAGTAAGAAGTACATGTTATTTCTATTTCTGTCAGAGGCAGTAATACCAGTTTATTACATCAATTTAATAAAAATAATGACAATAATGCGAGAAAACACGTAAATACAATCCCACAATTTTATTCTACAAAAGAAATGCACGAAGTTTTACTCTCTTGGTAAATGTCTAGTCTGTCAGAGAATGAATATCAGTATTCCATAATTTAAGATTATTGCAATGATTTTAATAAAGTACAGTAAAGAATTATGTGCCAGTCAGAAAGTTAATTTGTAGTTTACTGCAAACTACCTTGAAACAGAACGGGCTGAGGCATAGTGAGACAAAGTTTATTTTTGCCAAATATGGATTACTGCACAGTAAAAGTGAATTAACACTACATATTTTGTGACTTTCTTTTCAATATTGGGTTTAAATAATATTCCTTCTTTAAGTGATTTTTTTTAATAAACAGCTACATGTATCTTACATACAAATATAGTGTTTTTAATAAACCTCTTTTAGAGAACACAGAGAGGTTTTGCTAAGTCTCAAAAAACACCCAACTGCAGTAAGACAATACTTGACACAGAAAAAGATATTAGTTTACATACAGACAAAAAATGGAAGGGAAATAGAGGTATAATTGTGTGTTTTCTCTTTCAATATTCACTAAAAGAGGCACAAATCTTAGCTGCTATAATGCATGCCATGCTTTACCCTGATTTTCTACACTTGGTATTCCCTAGCTGAATTGATTCTGAAGTCTATGGTGATTTTTTTCCACAGCAAATCAGCAGTTTTCCAAGAGGTCTCTGTGCAGCCCAGGAGTATGACATTTACTAATGTGTTGAGATTCAGGGATTCTCCTTTGTAGAAGCCAACACTAATAAGAAAGATATGGTTCAGTGTCCTGGGTATTCTTCCCAGTTTTATTAATTAGATGGAAAGCTTCTCCCTCTGGAATACTGCAAGGTATTTATTAACACTTCAGCCCACAAACTAGAGTAAATTTACAGTAGTGGAGGTAATTGTTACATACACTGGCTCTTGTTATCAACTTGGCAGGGATAGGAAAAAAAACCCTAGAGGTTTAGATTATGATCTTTTTCATGATATTTTAATTGTGCTTCTTAATCTGCTAAATTAAAAACTATAGTACAATCTTATTCAGATCACTGACAAAAAAGATCATATCAATTTGCAACAAAATGTATGAATGCTCCTATCTCTTTTAATTATACAAAGAATTTAACAGTCATATTCAATATGGCCACAGAGTGCCTAAGAGACAAACTCTTTCTTTTACTCTTGTGCCACCTTATCCCTCCGCACCTTCACATTTTATTTCAAGTCTCCCATCTTTTAATGCACAGACACCCTTCCCTTGATGACCTTTAATATCACCACCTTCCTTCTCTTCCTCAGCAAACTAATAACTGATAATGACCAGGCAGGCACTCAATAATATCTCAGTTACTAAAGTGCTTCACCAAGAAGAGTTCTGTATGCTCAGAGATACTTCATGTAACCACATTTCTCTCAGCATTGTTTTCAGCCTTCCTTTTCTTTGCATTCTTCTGCTATCAGACCATCTTATTCCTTCTGGGCACCAGTAGGTCAATTTAGAATGCCACCAGCAATGCCGTCTCCTGCACACTAATTTACCTATACTTTTTTTCACCACGCAGGTCTCAGTGCTCTGGAAAGCTTAGAGTTGAGCTTTATTTTGCATTCCTTACCCTAAGTTGTACATTCTCATAACCACAACGTGTTGGGCTCTACCATCTGGTTTTTGAGCTACTATTTGTCAGTAGTTTTAGAAACTGAACAGAAAGCACGGTTGTGCTTTGAGTGGATATGCCATTAGAGAGGTCTAAATTAAAATTTTAGTGTGCTAAATGATCCACCACTGGATCATCTTTTGTGTCTTTGATGTTCTTCTTGTCCCACACTTTTGCTTTCAAATGTCTGTTTCTTGCTCATCCTTCTTTATGGTGACAAGACACTCACTATGGATTTCCTTATGGATGTTATGTGCTCTGTCTCAGTGATGTGAGAAGGAAAGAGGTGAGAATTTCTTCACCTGTTCTGTCAAAACATCACATTTGGTGGGCTCTCAGGCAATGTTGGGTATCAAGGCCAAATCAGCACTGAATAACGTTGTGCAAGAACAGCCATGAGAGATGGTTCCAAAAGCTCTTTTGTAGTAACTCACTGCTGCTGTGATTGGCTTTATAATAGAGCTCTAGTTGAAACATTCTCACTATGTATTTATATTCTCATTCCTTCAGGATCAAAGTAACAATCAGATTAACAATGGATCCCCACTTAGCTATCCTGATTGCACAGGGCACATGTCTTTTAGAGCTGGCACTCACCAAATACACCTGTCAAACCATTAACTAACTTACTAACATCAGCAGTTTTCAGGAGTGTATCACAGATGATGTCAGAGGCATGGATGAAGCATGAACTACATTTATACAGGAAGAATTTGGTCTCCCCAAACTACCCATTACTTTTTCTGTGATTCTGCTGGAGTCACAAAAACCCCGTCTCAGTCTTTCTGTGCAAGCTATATATATATGGCCTATATAGGTATTAATTCACAGGGCTTCTATGCTATTTTATGCATTTAATGTTTGAAAATAACAACAAATATTTCTACCAAAAAAGGTCCACAAAGTATATTCAACATTTTTGAAAAGTATACGAAATGGATTTAGGGCTGAAATGTTTAGAAAAGAATGGATAAGGTCTAGGTTCATAGCATATAAAAGAAACAAATCAGTGATGCATTGTGCTCACATATTTCAATAGTAAAATGCTGTGAATTGTATTTAATGTTTTAAATCTATAGCTCTCAAAGGACTCCAAAATTGGAGGTATGAATAGAGGTTCACCATAAGGAAGTTACATGATTTGCCCAAGGTCATATGGTAACTCAGTGTCAGAGTCAAGAAAGGGACTTAGCCTTCAGTTTCTGCTGTTGGGGTGTCTATGGATTACAGCAGATCCTTATGTTTAGCCTGAACTAAATCCCTCTGAGGGCCAGTTGAAAGTGTCCTGATCACCTCAACAGACTTAATAATTATATTAACCCCATATAATGGAACAGTTTCATGTTTTCTCGTACTTTGCCCACTAGCCAATCATGAGAAATAGACCAAAAGAACATGAGGTGTTAAAGTTGAGCAGTACAAAGGAGTTGGAGATGGCTTCTACTAAGGTGACCATTTTTTCCCCATTTTTTATGGATGCAGGACCGTGTCCACAAAATGAATGTGTCTGACATTGCATTAAGATGAACACGAAGTAAAACAAGCACCTTCACCATACAGTGCTGCCTTTATAACACTGAGTAAGAGGGTCAGGTGCACCAGTGTTATCAAACTGAAAATAGACATTGATATTATGCCATATGTATGAAAATGCATAAAATACATTTAATTAACTCTAGGCTGTGATACAAACTGACAATTCTAAACAGAAATTTCAAAGCTAAGCTTGACACCTTTCGAGTCATTTTGCTCTCTCAGGAAAATACATATTTTGGCCCGATTTCTATACACTTGTATGTTTTTTTTTTTAGTATTTGAAAAATGCATATTATTTATCCAACCGCCTGGAATGTCTATTGGAGAAATATGTATTTATTTTTAAAAGCAATCCATATATTATTTACTCAGTGGATGAGAATGACTTCAAAAAACTGTTCTGGTCCATCAAATAAATACATATTTATAAATGGTTTTTAAAATGCATATTATTTACCCAATGGACTGTAATGGCTCTGCTAGTGCCATTATATGTAAATATGTAATTAGTCACATAATAAAAAATCCCCACAAAATTTCTCTAAAAAGCATTCAATTTCCATGTGTCAATGTACAATACCTATTCTATTGTTATTATTTTGCCTTTAAACAGCAAAGGTGATTACCCCATGCTAATGACTAAGGCTTCGCCGTATTTTAAAACCCTGCTAGCTCTGCAATTATATAAAACATGAAGTCAAAATCCTCATTTCCTTCTTTTAAAATTAGTTTTATAATTCTCATCTTGCAGTCAGTGCACCTGGCCTGAATCTTCCTGCCAGCCCCACGGACGTCGACCAGACTCTGCATAAAGCCCGGCTCCATCCTCAGCAGCCGGGATAACTGAGCACTCCTGTCAGTAGGGAATGGAGAGCACGTGCTACGATTCTGTGCTGTTCTCACACAAGCTTCTCCACACTGCTAGCCAATGCACCTGCACCATTGCTGGACCATCTTGGCGAAGGCCTGCCAATCTCATTCAGTGCCAAACTTTACTTATTTATCTTCACACAGGTTATTTTCTGCAGAGCACTGAATATTCTCAAAAATGCCTTTTTCTGTGAGAGCGAGGGTGGGATATGAGGCATGCAACTCCAGGGACAAAATCTATTTTATTACACAGTCCTGTATGAGTTTCTATTTGAAAGGATGTGACTTAATAGAAGCAACCACCTCAAGTGGTTTGGAATTAACATTAAGAACAAGAATTGCTAGGCCTTGGCTAAGAAAATAGATGCACATTTTCAAACAGGAGTGAGTAGTATCAGTTTTAGTAGTGCATGTGTGCATGTGCTGGAATATGTGTGATATATTAAGATGTAAATTTTATTCTCTGAGCTGAATACCAGGTGATTAATTCTGATAGCATAGTGATCAATCGGTACAGGTGCTGCACCTGAGTAATGTTTGTTTCTGTACACATTGGTAACAGAGGTGCAGCACTAACACAGGTGTCACTTGCATAGCTGTGCAACATCTTTCATCTGAAAACACTGACACTGGCAGTTAGGCTGTATGTAGTTCTGCCAATTTTTTCAATTAGACCCATTATTGATTTGATGAAAAAGCAAATTAAACATACCATGGTAGTATGTAAAATGGTTAGAAAGAACATAAGGTTCTGGTGCTGAGCTTCTTAGGCACATGGCCTCTGTGTGCAGCTTTTACTCACCAAAGTCTCTGGAGATTACAAAAACAGGGGAGACTTTTGCAAGAGACCTAGGCAGCATCAGTCTAGCAACTGAGGTATGAAACAACTGGGAATATCTTAATCTAAAGTGCCGGGAAGCTCCAACTTTGTTAGGACAAGAGCTGGAATTACTAAGTAGCTTCACTGAAAACTGGAATAAACCTCTTGTTATCACGAAGCTGCTAGAGATTGACACCAGTTTGAGAATAAAAATAAAGATATTTTGTTTCAAAATAGCAAGAACATATATTTGTTAATTGATGGTACATTTTAAGTTGTTTAAATCTCTGGCATGTGGAATCAACACTGTGCAACTATATTTCTTTCCAATTTTCCCCTCATCAAAGAACAAAAGAGTTTTGATACCAAGAACGAGTAACAAGCAGTGTCTGCCCAGGAGCTTCCATGTTAATGTTTGCACAACCACTCTCCCCAGCCTTGCCTCCTTAACAGGAACTCAACACAATGGGGAACCCAAAGCAAGTAGGTGTGCTCACAAGCAAGCCTCTTGCCTAATTTCTACTTAATTCATTTACCAAATCAAATCAAACTGCTACTGTGAAAATCTATTTTCTCACAGAGGGGGCTAAAGGATCTCTCCACGAGTCACTCCAAAGCACGTAAGGTTCAGCTTCCCAAAGTTAGCTGAAACAAACATAACTAACAGGATGCTGCAGTAGCAAGTCCACCCAGGGCACACAGCTCATGGCAAGAAGTTTCTTAAGGTCAAACACAGTAAGCCCACTGTCTGGCTTTGGTGTGCTGGAAACCTACATTAAGTCAGCACAAGCCTACGAAATCCTCTTTTCTTATTTCCGTACAGCCGCTTGTGTCGGAGCAGAGACAGTATTTTGCACTCTCTCTCTCTCATGTCACTCAGCACTGTAAGAAGGCTCAGTAACATAATTTCCAACAGGCCCAAATTTCTGTTGACATGAGCAGTCTCCCTGCATATCTGCAATTTTAGGATCTGTACCCTATCTATTATATCAGTCTAAAATATCTGGATAAAATTTATGCTGTTTAAGATGAGATTTTGGGTTATTTTGCCACTGGTGCTGCCAGGATATAAGCTTATGTCTCTTTCTCTCTTGAAAAGCATGTAAACTGTTGTACACAAATAGAGTCATTAATGGAAAGCAAGATGCTGTGAATCAGACAATAAACGTATCAATTAATCCCTGGGATGCACATGAGGCAATCAATTTTCCCAAATCCCAAATCAATTCCAAGAAAAAAGGATAAAGGAAGAAAAACAATGTGAATTTTCACTCCTTTAAAAAGACGAGGATGAGAGGAGAGATGTAGGGAAATTGGTGTGCCAATCCTTCTCACTGTCTGTCTTCACTATGTTCTGTAATTACTAAAGCTGAGGTAACTTGCAAAAATTGTGAAAAAGTTAGTCTGTGTCAGAGGAAAAACTGACATTTCAGATTAAAATGTCTAAAGTGAGAGGAAAAGCATACCAAGCATTAGGAAACTTTTGGACTTCAGTCTTATACATGCACAAGGTGCCGGCACCAGGAAAAGGGATGTTTCTCTTCCTGTGCCTTTTTGTGCACTGATAGAAGTGATATCCTACAGCATTTCAAGTCATTTATTGAAGTTTGGTGGTGGTAGTGGGAATGTTGTTAAGGGAAGTAAAAAAACCAATGTCCATTTGAAGCTTGTCTGTGAACTTTGCATGAACCGCCAGGAATAATGTAGTGTGATGACAAGCCAGTTATACCTTCCACTAAATTTGCTGTCTGGAATGAACTGAAATAGTGTTTGGTTTGTGTAATTACGTCCATCTATCTTTATATTCCAGCGGCATATCGCAAATTGAAAATACTAAAAATTGACTGTTGGTTCTGATATTTAATGATTGCCAAAGACAAGACGATGATTTATTGGTTACTTACCGATGTGACACATTTGCATCTTATTAGACGGAGATTACTATTCCTTAAAATGCGGACGAGGCCTGATCATGTCTGATGGATTGATTTGATTTGCAAATGTAATCAAACTAATAAGAGGGAAAAAATGAGCAATAATGCCTTGTTTTTCAACTGGCAATCACTCCCCTGCCAACAACGCTGATATCCCTGACTAAGCAGCCTTCACACAGTCTTCCTGTCTCCTCAAATAAACAAAGGGATGCAAAGAGCTTGATAAGAGGATAACGAGCCAAGTATGGATGTAACATGGAGCCTGTACCTCAGCACTGTACAAATGTATCAATGGGAGCACCAGGACAGGACGTACTGTGAGTTCAACCCTCAAACGCAATGAGCAAAAAGCCAATGAGCAAAACTCTGTGATAAAAAAGCCTTTACTGAGAGAGGGGAAAAAACCAACTGTGTAGGAAAAGTCATTCTAATTTAGAGAACCCCAGGAGAACACTCCCCACCCATATAAAAGTTACAGAATCAAAATACCTGGAATTTTTCAGCCTGATGGGAAGTTAATGGGGGAGCGTATTTTGGCCAACATGATTCAAACAATTGGAATCACTGACTTGTAGCCACAGCATCAGAGAACCTATTTCCAGAAGTACGCCGGACAGTGTTTTCAAATTATTCCAAATACTAAATGCAGGGTTTCTGTAGATTTTTATCTCCACCATATTGATAATATAAAGACTTACATAATATATTTCACAGCAAACATTCTACCATTCTGGCCAGATGCTGGTGTTCCTGTAAGCACTGAAATACGGTTCTAGATAAGAGCAGATTCTTATTCTGCTTACAGTAAAGGACTCTAATTCTCCACAGTAGGATTCTCTTTCTTGTTAATGATAATAATAAAAACTTTTGTGCAAAGAATTGCACCAAGTCCCCCTCCTCCATTTAAACAAAAGTGATAATTCAAGCAGAAGGCAACTAGTAAAGCACTAAGGTCCATACAGGTTTCAGACTGTGACCTGCATATTTAGGGATTGAACCAAAGCACACTGAAATCAAGGCAAGTCTTTCTATTGGCCTAAATGGATTTTCATATAGAGCTTTACTGAAGAGGGAGATTCGAGGGTTGACAGCTGAGGATGTGATCCTACAAATATTTGGGAACACAGAGAACTCTGCACAATGGAAGTGCCTGTGTAAATAACGTGATTGTACTACTTAAATATTTTCCAGACTGATTGCTAATTTGCTTCACTAAGGGATATTCGATAATGTTAAAAAACCTTGCTTTAGGGAACAGCCATTATGAAGTGCCAGGATAAAAACAAAGTTGAATATATAGCTCCAATTACCACGCTCAAAGACCTCAAAACATTTTCATAATTTAAAGTTTTATAGCTCATGTAATTTATACTTATTTTAACACTGGAAAAGCATCCCGGTCAAACTCCAATTAAATAATTACATTTTGCCTACCTAAAATTCTCACTGCATTTTTAATTGGGTAAGACACACTTCGCTGCTTCTCCTAAATTGTTTAGTATTGCCATTCAGTATATAAATAGCTACCACTTTCTACCATGGAGACAGTACACTTTTCTGCGTAGCTATGGATGGCAAATTCTAGTTCATCTGTGTTGGCTGCAACACTGGAATTCAGGAGACCCATGGCAGCCTCTGTACCTATCCCCCTGTCACAAGCTCTTTTTAGGTGTATTTTTTTTCCTCCAAGCAGGTTCTCTGAAAGATTGTATGTTTATCATTGACACTGGCTGATTACAGTTATGAACATGCAACTATTCCATGCCAATATCCTCTTGTCTTTATCTCCTGAAATGCCTATCTAAGCCTCTTGTCAGACACTGCCCTCTGTAGGTACATGCTACAGAGGAAGCAGGAATAACCCTGCGAAGGACATGCTCTGCTTGTCCCCAACCCTACCTGCACTCCCTGCCTGAAGCACCCTGTTTCCCAGTGGCCTTTTCCTTACAGAGCCCACCGTATGCTTAATGTATGAGGATCACAGTACACAGTCAGTTACTCATGAACACTGAAGTGCCAGGCACATCCTGCAAACACTGCAAACTCCAAATTTGTGTTGAATACATCAAGCAAAGCATTCAGCACAAGTCATTAATGGTGTCTGGAAGATGTTCAATTAAGTCAAAACATGAAAAAACTCTTCAAAATCAACTCCTATCGATTTCACTGAATGAAGATCATCTGGAATTTGCAATGCATTTTGCATTTTATACTCACAGCTGAAGATTCACTGAGATGAAACAATCTGTTACTGAATCCACCCAACAGGTAACTTTATTCCTCGGAAACTTCAAACTAGTAAAAAGTGAAGAACAGATCACAGGGCAGAATGGCTTTCTACATGAAAGTGATATGGTAAATGACTCTAACTCTTCTCACACAAGGGTCACAGTAACGTTCATATATTACTGGATATAGCTTGAATCAAAGCAAGTTCAGAGTCTAATGCCTGATTAAGGCAGGCATGATGTTAAAGCACAGTTAGAAGAAAATATCTGGCTAGAAATACACCCTGCAGCCTGCTAGTGTCATAATATAATTATGCCAGAAAGTGCAACCTCTTCTTTGAACCAACCTATGAGCAGCAGTCATTATCTGCTAAACTGCTCCCCCTTAATCTCTCCAACAGCTGGATGCGTGAAAACTGCAGATTTGCCCCTGCCTCTTCTCCACCCTCATCACAACTCTTTGCTCTAGTGTTCTCATGCATAACATGTCAGGACTTGGTAGGCTCGCTGACTCTACTCTGCAAGTGCCATTTCCATTGAACTCAGAGCCTTCTGCATCTGTAGTTGGGTCTCATTTCAATATTTGATTTCACCTCAACTGTTAATGCAGCTGATTGAAACTGATGGTGCACAACATGGCAGAAGAAAACATCTTGGGAGAAGGGTCAGGGCTATACTGTGAAATTTCCACTCATCTATAATATGTGCCTCAGGAGTCTGGAGTGGAAAGTACCTTGGGCAGAGCAACATAGTGTCAGAGAACTTTATAGAACATGTTTTCAAAATAAAAGATGGTTGTGTGTTTCTTTTCTTCCATGGAAAATTACCCAAATATTTGTGCCTGCTATATAAAACATGCAGATGAAGGATTAAAATAACATGGAGTACTGGTTTAAAAGTTACAGTCGAGTAAGTGCTTCATCTAACTAATTAAAAACAGGATCATCCAATACCTGCATTCTTTGGATTCTGTGTTTCTTGGGATTCTTTCTCAACACACATACATGCCTATAATATATGTGCATAAATTGAGCATTGCCCAATAAAAAAGCTTACTACCAATGAAGACATGAGTTCATAAAGCTCTTGTATGATCCAGCTGATGCAAAAGGCGATTACTGCAGACTCATATTTAAAAACTGCTGATTCTTTTATCAGGCTGGACTAAGCCTTGCCATTACAACCCAGGTGCTCCCCTGTTATCCATACACTATATATAACCAGGCGTGGGTCACCATGTGCCCTGCCAGAAACGTGCTGACTGGCTAAGGGGGCATTGCAATTCAGGTAATTAATCCTATTCTAATGTAGGTTAAGCAGGTGTGAAGCCGAACTTACCCAGAGAGAAAGTAGAGGCATTCTTAGAATTACAGTATTTAACTCGTCTCAGCTGACTAGAAAACTAGACCATCCTGTGTCTCTGACCCAGTCATACAGGTGGAGACCTGTCTGCTCTAAATCCAGTCTGAGCAACTGGCTCTTTTCCCCCTCCCTCCTCCCATCCTGGATTTATGTATCAACACGGATGACTGAAAAGGTGCTCTTTTCTTCCCCACCCAGAACAAAGTAAATATATCTTTGTTGGAGGCTAAGTTAGATGAGTAAGTCAAATGTTTGGTTTAAAATGGCCAAAGTAGTTACCATAAGAGGGCTATGTTGCTCTAATTTTACTTCTGCATCTGTAGTGTCTGCTATGATCTCTTCCCAGGCCAACTTAAATGAAATGTAACATTGATTATCTTATCTCCAACAAAGCCTTCAGGAATTTTAAAACTGCCAAAACCACTCTCTGTTTGGATGTTCTTTAAATTGTGAATCTGGTTGAAAAAAGCTTTACTTTTCTAAAGGAGACGAGTCCTGTAAATACGTGATACTTAGTGAACATAAATGACAGGCTCAGTTCTGCTGCATTTGCCTCTTCTGCAAATTCCTCACTTAAGGAAAAATGTCAAGATTTGTTCCAAATTTCTGACTGTGTTTCTGAGCAAGGCACCCTCCTGCCTTGCAGCCATGCACTAATTGTGAGAAGCTGGCCATCCTTGAGGTAAGAACTGCACACTTAGGGGAAGTTTGGGAAAGGACACCCCCTCAAAGACTATTTCTGAAGTTTAAACTCTTTCATACAGTATGCTTTTAACTGTCAGGGGAGCTAAATTATGGGGGGTGGTGATGGAATGACTTTAAAGAGGTCACATGCCTGAAAATCTAATGTGCCCAGCTATCTCCTGTATGGCAGTCCAGATACTGTCCCACTTGCAAAAAGCTATTATTACTGAAGCCTCACATCCAGCTTGCTTACCAAAAAAAAAAGAGAACGGAGATTACAGTAAAATTAAAAAGGTTAAGATACATTTAGACTTCTTACCCTCTGGTAATAAGATTAATTCCTTGTTGGCTCAGAAGAAGGAAAACTGCTACTGAGTCATCTGCAATTTACACAGACCTAATCTAGTAAACCTGTTTGTCACACAAGAAGTGGGGACAAAGGTGAGTATTGCTGTCCTCTGAGTGGAAATACTTGCTTAAAACTTGATTCTGCACACTGCTGCAGAGTCCCGAGGTGGTGAGTACACACAGGGGACAAAGGAAACTCTCAGCTCCCACTGATACACTGACTACTGATGGAGATTTATCCCTTCAGGGCCAGATCCTTAAAGAACAGAGGCTGGCATAGCACATTTGACTTGTACACCCATGACAACTGATCCTACCAAAGGCTCCTGGTCTGTCTCTGTAGATTAACTGAGCAAACTACCATATGTATTTTTTTTAAATTTTTGTTGTAATGTCTGATCACTGAACAAGACCAAACCACTTTCTGCATTTTTATTTTGCATTTTGTACACTCCCCTCAAAAACACCCAGAAGTGCTAATGGAACAGATAAATTTTTTTTTTTCATTCTTTCCGCCTCTGCTTTATTCTGTTTAGGAGCGCATTCAAACACTTGCAAATATGCAAAGGGGCATTTTCAGCCTCCTGGTACTTCACTGATACAACATTTACCAGTAAGGAAGCAGGCTCTGTAAGTCAGTCTAAAAGTCACTGAGGGTAATACAACACTCTTGATTTTGCCAAAAGAACAATAGCAAATGGCTGCTACATCTTTTTGTACTTTTGCATTTAGGACTCAACTAATAGCCATTTTTATTTACAGAAAGAAAATGAAAAGCACTGGCATTCATTACTGTTGATTTGCTCTCTTTTTATTAATCATTTCTTACTTCTAAAGGGCCACGGGAGTGAACAACATAATGCAATGGTAGGAAGATATTTACCAGTTTAGCACCTCATTATAAAACTACTCAGAAACGTCTTTGTCTCTTGTTTAACATAATAATTATTAGTGGAAACAAAAGTGGATCCCACACTTGCACCATGATTAGCAAGTGATGAATTTGGGTTGAATATATTGCATTTTGCTAAGTAAACCTTATTATATCCCAAATCCTCAGTCTAAAAAACATCTAATTTTAAGAAAATAATTTGTACTCCTGTTTAAATGCATGTTTCCAAATTAACCAGTGATATTCTATAGAAAACTGCCTCTTTTATGCTTGAAGTCTCCAGCTGCCACACAATTTATATCTCTTTCCTCCCCTCTTTGTTTTTCAGCCATTTTCCCTGAATGTCAAAGTCAATTTAGTGCATTTCACTTTGCTGAATAAATCAGAGGCGAAATCCTTGCTAAAAGTGAAAATTTGATTTGCTAAAAGGAGCTTAGGGCAACTATTAATCAATATATCCAGAGTGTCAAAGCTAAGGCCATGATAGACATGCATTCATTTGGAGATTGGTTGAGGCAGATAAAGGGGGACACTGGGAAAAAAAAAGAAGTGCCACAGCCAGACAGTGTAGTGTGAATGTTGGGGGCATGAGTGGAGTGAGAGGATTGTTTAAAAAAAAAAAAAGGGAAAAAAACCAAAACAAAACAACAAAAAAAAAAGGGAGATAGTCACTTGGAAGGAAAAAGCAAGTACTTGCTATGAATAAAAGGTGAACTTAATAGAGGCATAAAGTCACTGTTTAATTCTAATCTTGAGAGAAGAGGATTTTAAATGAAGGATTTTTTCCCTAAAAGAACCTACAATGTTAAACCAAAAGAATTCAAGCAAGTTCTATTGTTACCTGTTTATTCCATTTTTTGGCTTTATTATGTTTTTGGTGATGATTACTCTTAAACAAGCTTTTTTAAGGAACAGATAGGGACTTCAAAGCCATAACTAACAAGTTTCATGTGTTTTTTTGAGTTTTACTACAGATTATTTTATATTTATGTATAATTGCAGGTGATCAGATGCTTATATGTTTGGGATCATTTTTTCCCTCTCTCAGCTAATTTAACACAAGTAAAAAATGCCAGAAGTGGAAACTACCCTGGAAACGGAAGTGCTCTTTTTACTCCAGGACATCTATGTCTAGCAGTAATAGAAAACCTCCTCACCTCTCAATTGCTGCCTCTCTCAGTTCTGAACTGGAACCAGTGTTTTCTGATTAGGAGACACCCTAAGAATGTGTGCACCTCTGGTTGCACACAAAGCCTACTACTCTTTTGTACTGAAATCAGCTGATATTCTGCCACTGACTTCAGTCAGATCCATCAAGAGTAGGCCATCACCATATCTCAGGTGGATATGTTAAATAATTTTAAAATAAATGAACATATCTTTTGGTTACTACCTTTTACCACACTACAGACCTTTGTTTTGTTTTGAAAATGCTAGGAGACTTGTGGACATGTTTATTGACGCATTATCCTCAAAATCCTACCTCCTTCTCCCTGCCTTGCAAAATCCCTTAAACCTTCTCTGTGATACATGAAAATTGCCACCATCCCTGCCACTTCAAGTGATAGGATAGGTGAACTGCTTGGCATTTTAGGAACACTGCTGTTCCGCTCTGCTTAGAGAAGCTTGACTCAACACGGTGGTCTAAACACTGGTAGTGCCGGGTGGTCTATCCACACTAGCGCTCAGAAATAAAACTGGCAGCCAATTGCTGATTTCCCATATTGTACAATTCAGTGACAGAGGTCAAGGAAGTCATTAGTTTTTGAGAAACCTTTAGGCTGAAATCGCTAACCTTAAGGCCCAGGGAATGGTCTGTCTTAGATCACATGTCACACAAGTTGTGAGTTCAAGAACATTTCCATCATAGGAAGAGCATGTCTGGTTTTTGTACTTAGGGTGTGTTTGTAGAAGGAGTTAAAAGAAGAGCAGACACCGGGCTTTTGATAAAGTGTCCCAGTCAGCACACTGATAAAGGGCAGGATGTCCTGATTCCCCTGGAGACTCAAGTTATTATTACTACCGACCTCTTAGCACCTAACAACTCATACTCCATATTCCAGGTTATGTGAGCAGTAGACACCACATTTACATGTCTATCTGTCTGTGGAGGAACAGGCACCCTGTGATTGGGTGGTCTCAGAGAGCTGCAAGAGTCCTCCCCGTGTCTGAAATGGTCCTGAATTCAGCCAGCAGCACAACACACTAGAGAAGGCCACACACTCAGCAGAAAGAACAAAGCATGGCACAGACACATAGGAAGACACCTATTTCCCTTCCAGCGCTGACATTCTGTAGTAGCTGCCCCAATAATGATACAGAGAAGGGTCTGGGCATAAAGAGGATGGGGGCTATGACTAACAATGCATGTTATTATACATACTGGTTAGCTGCAACATATGATTTCACATATGACCATAAAGTAACATTCATATTTTTTTCTGACATTTAAACACATCTTGTACGTCCACTTAGAGGCAGACAATGAACAGCTATGTGCATGAGAACAAGTATATATATATATATATGAAAATATATGTATACACCTAATTTGTATCTGCATGGACATACCATATGTGCAAAAGTGCTCATGCTTTCTTGAACATTAGCTTTCCAAAAGTGATTACAGTTAACTCTTTCTCTGTGCTTTTACCTACATGATGTGGTATTTTTGAAACAGATCATGAGAAAAGGGCATTTTAGAAACAACAATTCTGCAGCATATCATGTTCTTGTTTAGTATTAAAATGTTAAACTACACCCCTGAGAGCTGCTTTGGAAAGGAAAGCTTAAATATTGTCCTCCACAAACAGTATGCCGGAGCAACAATGTTTCATAAAAAATTAACATTAGCACTAAAATATTCAAAACTTTCTTGTATTTGCTCCATCAAAATCATGCCCCCTCCCATTTATTTTTTTCATACTAGCACCAGTGGCAGTATCAATTTCTAACTATTCCCTTCCTTGAACACAGTGACTGCTAACAAAACAGGAACACAGCAGAAGACAAGCAGGGTTATTTTACTAAATAATGTAACCAGTTATTTTTGATGTATTAGTCTGATTTACTGTTTCCAAACAAATTTTTCATCTTAAGTGCAAAAAAGTTGATTTCTATGTTCTAGTTGATGTTTTTTCATGCATGCAAATTTTTTAGAGAACATTTTGTCTTTAGCTTCCTGTTATGCACATTTTTAAGAGCTTAATGTTTGCTGCCTCCACTTAATATAAAAGAACGTTGCACATTTTTGCTGAATGTCAATGAGAGAGTTATATTACAGAAATTGCACTTAAATGACTCTGATAGCGTGACCAGGTATCAGCAGAATGCCACCCCATCCTGCAAAAGTTTAATTAATATAATGCAACCAAATATAAAATGGGAACTCCACAAAATACAGTGCGAAGGGTAGGAAACTCAACCATCAGAAAATACTGAATTAAGAAAAGCCCCCTTATCTTAAAGACATGAAATGAATAAAATAAAATAAAAGTCTTGCAGAGGCTTTATAGTATATTTACAATTTATTTAGGTCAGTTAATAGTTTTGTCTCATCAGGCAGGAGATGAGGCAGCATCAGCCTCTCCCTAAGCACCTTCAGTATTTTACTAACGAAGTTACAGTACATCAGAATATTTTAATCTGACACAAAGAACAACAATAGATCTGACTGCTGGGCTGATAATCTTCTTATCACACCCTGTGAAACCTAGCTCTAATATTTGACTGAGCCTCCATTACTCGGCAACACATTCTAAAAAGGCCAACAATGGAGAGAGAATGAAGTGGAGTGTGGAAGTACCTCCATATCTACATAAAAGAGATTAGAGGCGACAGCGTTCCATTTTACAGCTCAATCATATTGTGTTAGCATGTGCTTATCCGAGCGCGGATGAAATTGAAAGAGAAATAAAAAAGAGTCAGGCAGATAGGAACCATAAAAGCGAGGCATGAGCAATTTCCAAGGATATAAAAGGATGCTAATGGCGGGGCCCTGTCATTCTTAAAAAGGGCTATTAGGGCACCATCATCTGTTCTTGTGCCCTTACGCCTCTCTAACTAAAGTCAAGCATTTCCTAATGCCATTGTGATCTTTTTCTTCTTCAGATAAGACATGGTCATGTTTCATAACAACACACTTTCCATTTATTTGATTTATAAATGCAAGGAGACTAATTCTATTTACTGATAAAGGCTTTCCATATATATTTTTCTTTCAATATTTCCTTTTGTAGATGGTATAGACTTTTTGTTCAATAAAAGCAAGTATTGAAATGTTTCCAATACCACAAAAATACTAATGATTTTATGAAAGCACTTGAACTTTGTATAATTTGAAAACATTTTTTAGTCTATGACTGCAATGGGAAATGGTTGGCCAGGGCAGAATGCATATTGCATTGTTACCTTTTCATAGATAATCCCATTAAAAGAATTTCTTTTAGAACAGCAAAAACATTGTTTCGGTTTCTTCCAGGAAGACAAATTTTACATTGCAATGCTTTACAGTCAAGATCTTTATTAGTTATTAAGCACCTGATATATAAGGGCCTTTAATTACACTGAACCTTAAGAAATCACTATAGTAAAGAAAGATTTGCTGATTGCTGCTTTGCTGCGCTAGGCACAAATTCACTAGTGGTTTAATTAATCGACTCTAAGAGATTTACACCGAGGATTTACCAAGTCTGCTAAGCTACAGTAAACTTTTAAGCAATTTGCACCCTTTTCCCCGTTCTGTTACATTTCTGCCTATAGTAACAGTTTTTAGCTTAGACAACAGCCAGCTAGCACCTATCCAGCCTCTTCTACAAGTGGTTTTGTGCCAGACATCATCTGAGCACAGGCCGTCCAAGATCACCAGTACTCCATCATTCAAAACCAAGCTACAAAAGCCCATCACATTTGCTCTTTAACATTTCCAGTCCTTTTGCATTTTGATTTTTGTGATCAAATGCCAGACAACAAGCATGGATTTTAGCACCGTTATCCTCTGTTAGCTGAAGGCTTACAAAAACATTGTCTTTATTTCCTGGGGTTTTTTTTTCTTCTCATTTGCAAACGGAATCACATAAGTAAACTTAACTAGCATGGCTTTAGCACTGCAGGTATGGTTTTGAGCTTACTTCTTACTAAAATGCTGTCTCATGGCAGAAATGTTCCTCAACTGCTTCAGATCACAGACTTTAAATTTTCAAGGCCAATTTACAGCACGCAATACCCTTTCCAAGCTAACCAAAGCCATCATTTTAAAGGCTGCTCAGCCTCATCCCTCTGCTCTTCTTATCCCTCCAGCCAAATCAAAGCAACACAGCATATTCACAAATCTGACGAAAGTTTCCCTGCAACTGCTATGGAGCATGACTGACTTCTTTGAAAGCTACTCTGTTTTGGTTAAGGTGATCTAAGTATCTTCTAAAGATGAAACTCAAACTCACCTACTTAACTCACTTTGACTTAATTTGGGGTGCTTTATTAGCAACCAGTGTAAGACAAAGTAGCTACTATAATATAGAGTGATGTTTAAATTAGTTTACAATTTGCTTGGGCTCATCTAGAACTGCTCTGAACAAAGCCATTCAGAAATGTCAGCTGTGTTCCTAACCACTGTAACAAATTGTTGCCTGAACGCTGCACACCTAATGACTTCAAATTAGCTGCACTGCGATATTGCCTGACAGTTCGTTACGACTGTTAGCAACATAGCCGGCGTATCATGACCAATAAATTGGTTTCAGTGTGGGCTGGGAAAGGGACTTCCATCAATTTGATTAAAGAAATTACTGTAGCATTCAAAGCATAAAGACAAACTAGTTTAAGGAGACAGAAATAAGTTAACTGTACCAGAAAAACATTTGTGATACAAGAGCTTGTTTATACACCATTCGTGGCACACAGAATGACTAAATTTCAACTGTGTTGCACACTGACTGTTTTTAGAGTCTGTAGGTTGTTGTCTTTCATCAGAAGTAAAATAATACTCCATAGAGGTACAAATTACTATTCTTCTTTATCTTTTTCTATATATACATTGCATTTATATTTACTGAAGATGACACTGAAAAACTGGTTAGCACCAGAGAAAAAAAAACCCCAGCATAAATATTTCTTTGAGATTTCTTTTGAAACTAGGAATAAAATATATTTAACTTTGATAAACAACTGACTGGATTATTTATTCTCCTATTAAAGTATCGCAAAATCACATCTGAGAATGACGTATTATTCTGAGGAATTAAAGGTTATCCAGTTTTGTGCTTAATAAGGCTCCACTATCAAAATTAGAAAACTAATGAGCTGATGAAAACACACCAACATGCTCACTCATCTGCTGCACTAAAAAATACCTTAAGAAACAATAAAAAACGCTGACCTTTTTTTGTGTGACTTTACCGTTTGTGAAAGGTGACAGACTGAGAACCCTGGAGACTTCTATAAGTTTGTCTCCTAGCTCACAGAGCAAGAACAAACACCTCAGCACTGGGGGGAAAAAATACACCTGAAATGTTATCTGAAGAAATTGCTAATCTTCTGAGAAACTGCTTTTGATGACCCCCATTTTTCTTGCTAATAAGAGTGCCAGTCAGCTTTTATAATATCAGTGCATTTAGGTGAAGTAGACTGCAGTCTATTTCATGCAGACCAAGGAAATACTGAGTTGTAAGAGGAGATTTTTTGGTACAATTCAGTTCTTTCTACTGAACTGCTGGTACAATTCCGTTTCACTCTAGTTCACTCAAAGAAGAGAACAATTCCTCTGTGCCATGCCAAAATAGAACTGAGTTTCTTCACTTCCTCTGGTCAGTGTAAGGTAGTGCTGCATTTATGTTACACATCAGTCAGACCCACATTTGAGTACTGCTGGATCAAAAGACTACAGGGTAGAGGACTTACGCTACCCTTCATATGGCTGATGCTCTGGATAGCAAGTTAAGTTTGTCTTAGTAAAAGCAATACATGAAAAATATTCATTCCCTAAGCAGCACATGAAACTTATTAACATAGTAACACAGCAACAATACTATTATGTCCAAGGTAATATATATTATCATCTAACCTATGTTCTATGGGAATAAACTGGAGCGTTAGGAAAACTTCATGCGCTGCAGGAAGAGAAAAAATAATACTTTTCCCCAGAACAGAATAACCCATGCAATGACTTCTATATGTTATCTATTTGCAATAAATACTGTATGTACCTGGAATATGCTTAGCCCATCCAATGATCACCACCAGTTCTCTGTCTGCCAGGTCACAAAGAGTGGTAAGTGCTTTGATGTCACTGTCTGGAACAGTGGGGTCAGGCATAGCATAGATCTTCTCTGGTTCAGCCACCAGCAAATGGGAGACAATCTTGTTATCTGTAAAAACGGTCCAGAAGAGTACAAGATCACCAGTAGCATCACTCTACATTTCAAACAGATGGCTCAGATTTCACAGTGCACAAGAATTTGTCTTTAGACACTCAACCTAATTACACCTTATTGTAACTTCATGGACTTCTACAAGTGGTTACAGCACAAACTAATCTGATCCATAAACAATGTCTGTCAAGCCGGACATGTACATTCTTCATATAGTAAATTTAACGGAACATAGAAATACATGATTACCTTCTATTACTGGTGTACAAATTTAACAGAAAAAGATCCAAGCATTATAATACATTTTTGACTGTTCAAATGGAAAAGTTTTGCCAATTATCTGTGAACCCCCCGATCCCCAAAGGCAAGTGTATTTTTTGAGTAACTACCACAAGCAATTAGTCAGTTGCCGAAATCAGCAATTCCAACTACCATTCTTTCTGTTACACATTGCCGTTAAGCTGTTGCCACAAAAATCGTCTCAGGACTTTCTCAGTCTTCAGTATCTCAAATATATTAAATTAAGGGTAACCTGCCTGTTGAAATTTTAAGAATGAATCTGTATTCCTTGGGGCCTATGCTGTGACAAAAATGGGCTGTTGTCTTACATGAACTTGCTGTTCAGTGAAACACAGAAACTTAGAATCGTATAAAATTGGCTTCTTTAAGTGCAAAAATACCCTAATGATCTCCCCTAATTTTCAAACAGGAATAACCATTAAAATCAATGAGAATAAAGAGTGTAAAATTATGGAAAATATAAAAGTATGCAAACTCTACCTCAGAAAACTGGCTTTGTACAAAGAAGGATGCTTTATCATAGACACATACTGCTTATTTTTATCTATGCAGCATTTTCATTCATGTGTTTAAGATTTACTTTTTCATTCAGATGACTTGCAAGATCTATTTGGAATAATCAATTAAGTGATATGGAAAAGTGCAGAGAGGAAAAAAAGAGTAGTAGAGCCTGGAAGATTTACAACACACTGTTGCTATTCTATAAGTAGGATAAACATAAAATGAGCACTATATCCATGTGAAGGCACAACGGAAATATTTTATCTCTATAGAGGAGCCTGATTTATTACTCTGAGAAGGCAGAACTGAAAATGGAAAAAGGACTAATTCATTAAGCCTCCTAATACAGGATACATTATCATACTTCCCAATATATTTACATTTTACTTTTCATAGTAGGTACATCTTGTGACCTCAAATGCACCATCAGAATTTAAAGCCCAAATGGCACTCTTTAGTGATTTTACACAAATCTGTTCCCTTCAGAGGGAGAAAGAGTTATGGAGCTTGATATAAATGGGATTCCACTGTGAGAAGACGCCAAGTATTTTCTGACTGCAGAGAATTAGTATAATTTTTGCCATCAGCATGCAAGTCACAGGACAGACCTCACCATCCTCCTGCAATGGAAGCTGACTGGGATTGATTTGCCCAGCAGTGTAGAGAGGATCCCTACTAGTCCATGATATATTTCCATAAAACACTCGCTTGATTCAGATTTCTGATACTTTATTGCTCTTTTGTGACACAGACTCCCTGATTCTGATCTACTGTCTCTACATTTTTTACCTTATTCCAAATTTGTACATCAGAAGTTGTGATATATGTTAGTCCTTCATATAATAAGTGCAAGAGGCAACTGGAAACAATCACATCAAGCATGTTTTATTACAAGGGGATATATTCATGCTTTATATATGAACTACAGGAACTATGCCAACTGAGCAATTCTTGATCTTAATATTCTACTGATTATCGCACTGATTAATGAAGAATACTATTCTTATTTAAAGATGACAGATGGTAGTTTTAACTTACAATGGCAAACAACCTTTGCACATTTTTTAAAAATTTTTTAAACAGTCTCTTCATATCCTGTTCAATTTCACACAGAAAACAAGGAAGTGAGTGAAGTTAATATTACTTCTTTCCAAACTCTAGTATTTCTCCATGGTTTGAAAAGCATGATAAAGGAATTACAGAGTTTCTTAACATCCAAACATATATAGCTGAGGACTTCAACTTTGTGGCTTTCTAACTAGTGATGAATGAAGACGCACTCTCATCCCCAGGTTCTGGGGTTTCTTTCCCTGAAACAGAAGAAATGGCCAAAGAACCTGTTATTTTATATGATGTTCCCCACCAATGGCATTCTGTAAATGATTTAGTAATATTGTAGATTTTGACTCAGGATTCACAAAATCTCAAATTTCTTTTATTTTTGCAGTTAATAAGATCTACAGGTAGGCCACTGGATTCAATGGCGAAGCTGGAAAATACAACAGAGAACAGAAGTAGGTGTAGGAAAGATCCTCCAAACACCTGTTCTTTCCCTATAGAGGGGAAAAGCTACATGTATTGGCACATGCATTAGTATAGAACATAGGAAAATTTTTGAATGTACTCAGAAAACTCCATCACTCAGGAAATTGAATAGCCATGAGCACTGTTTCTAGGTAAATCTTATTTAATGTTTCCTTAATTAGAATCAATAGAACCCAATTTTCATTCCTGTGCCTTTGTTATGCATAAACTATCAGTCAGGGTCCAGAAAATCTCCCAGGCTACTTCTACATGAAACTGACTCAACTGTTTCAAGTCTGGACACTTATCTGTCAGGATTTGAAACTTAAGTTTTATAAATGTTTGTTACAAAAATGTTCGCAACTGGACACCCTAAGCAAAAAGAAGAGAGGCACTTAGATAATGAGTAATGATTTATGAGGAGGTTAGTTTATCTCAGACAAATGGAGCTTACAGAAATTGGTGTAGTTATCATCTTAAGGGTAATGTAATGCACCACTTTGCTGTAAGCATGGGTTTACACAGAGAGTCTTGCATTTTGGTACAACTGCATTAACCTCTGTTCATACCATAAGGGCTTGGGGCTTTTGGGTTGGATTTTTTCTTTTTGTCTGTTTGGTCTTGGCTTTTTTGGTATGTTAGGCTACCAATACTTCTACTCAATGACAATATCAAGTAAATGAAAAACTGAAAATCTGTGCACCCAGGAAAACTAAACCTCTAATGAAATTAAGCATTAGAGTTTATTAAATTTTATTGTATTATCAGAAAGTTTTTATTATAATGTGCAAAATCTGCTTAGTGCAGCCCTAGATTGTATTTACAGAACAGTGGGACAGCTTATGGAGGCTGAGTAGAAGATGCCAGATTGGACAATTGAAGGAATATAATCAGCATAATGTTTTTTGGAAAGGCAAAAGGAAACTACGCCATATGTTCACTTAAGCCTTAATTTTATGTAAAACTGGCTGTTTTTTTCTTTGACACAGCTAAAATGCCCTTTCACTTACAGTTCAAAGACTGTTTATTTGCTCTCCAGATCCCCATATGCTCAAACGTATTGTACACAGCACTGTCCCCTACTGGGGAACACGATCGGAAACAAATTCCATTTTCCATACAGCCAGGTATGTCCAAGAGGCTAAAACTGACATTTGTGCTGTCAGAGGTTTAGGGGCAGAGGCAAACGGGAGACAAGGAAGAATCTGCCCTCCTTACTTCTCTGGTTTATTTACCCATTTTAGGAGCAAATTAACCTTCTCAGCAGGAGCAACTAGACATGTGTATTCTTCTCTGAATTTGGAGGAGTTTAAAATACTTAATACAGCCTGTATGTCTTTTCAGGGTAATACACCAGCCTCTTGCACTACAGCTATAATGCTATTAAATTTACTTCATGGAATTAGTACAGTCACTGCTTGAGTTTATATAAGCTGCAAAGCAAAACCCCTAACTATTTTTAGTTAATCGCAAAGAGGATGGAACTTGTATTTTAGCAATGAGATGATCATCTCTCTCTCCCTCTTAATTTCAGCCTGGCAAGATACAATCAAGGACATTATTAAAACATAACAAAACAAGGAAAAAAAATCCAAGAGGGTACTAAAGCCCAAACTACCAATCTCTGCTTTGTTATTAGTGTGGCATATTGCTGTTTTAATCTAATGCTATGTAGTGTATTAATCTATAGGTATAAATTAATGAGGCTCTTAATGTATTTTCATTGGGAGGTTGAGCAGTCAAACTCATTTAGTTAGTGAAAACTACAAAAATCACTTTCTTGTGAAATCTGAAAGTAGCAGCTTCAATGAGCTAATGATCACAGTATGAACCATTTTATGTACCACTGAAAATAAAGATAACCTGTAAATGTAAAATTTGCACTGCATAAACCATGCTTTTATACACTTCCACCTGTAAAAAGACTCTTTGTTCAACTCCACTTGAGAAAGATGAGCATATTTAAAACAAAATCTGTTAACAGCCAGACTGATACAGTCTTCATGGTAATGTCCTCTAACCAAACCCTTGTTCCAGTCAGAAGGAGCTTGGTAAACACGGCTAGGAGTCAATACCATGAACTCAGAGAGAAATTTTGTGTATCTGGTGTACTCACATGGCTTTTTTGCTGGCTGAACTAGCTGTGGGTTCAGGTATGGGCTATTCTCTGCATCTATTCTGCGCTTGTACTTCTGGCGACCTCCACGTACTCTGTCTAGGCGGACACCTACATTTGGAAAAATAAGCAAACATGTAATTAAATACATTATGAGGGTGCCTTTCAGGTAACAATCTTCTATTTCCTGCCTTCCAGTATTTATATTAAAAGTATGTTTATTTCAAAAGATTAATTTTAGAAAGCGAGGGAAATCAGCACTACAACTATTTGCAAGCTGTTCAGATTTTCACACATGCAAGACTAAGTATACAACATAATTTCCTGTTTGTTTAGAACCATTCATTCATTTTTACATATTATTAAAAACAGCTAATAAGTTTAGTTTCCATTTGAAAGACTCTGATCTTCAGTCATCTCTGCCAGAAGCAGAAGTTCAAAGCTGTAATAAACACCATGGATATAGAAGCCTAACATTCTGAGAAGCACACAGAATTAGAACTTTAGAAACAATGACTGCTGTATAAAGTTTAGATAGTCAAAACCAATCCTTTTAATTAAGATGGATTAACATGGCCAGACGGCACAAACTAAGTATCCTTAGTAAAATAAGAATATATATGTGGCTTAAAGACCTGAAATGGTTCACGAAGGTTTGAAAGAAATTGCGCCGCTGTGCAATTAGATGTCATCAATGATGAATTAACATTTGTGTTCTACCTCCACACTGTTCATTGCTTCAATAAAGCATTCTGCTACCTGTTTTGTATAGGAGTTTGCCTTCCTGAAACAAGATATAGCTGCTCTCATTGTCAAAATGAAAAAAGTAGGAAGGGTAGAAAGATGGTAGGTCCTATAAAACAGTGAAATATTTTCATTTCTTTCTGAGTCACCCAGGCAGATTTCCAGACAACCAGAATGAATGTGACTATAACCACATAGTAATGTAACACTGAAGCTGAGAAACTTGGCACATATGCAGGGCAACAGGACAACTAATACCAAATGCTAAATCTGTCTCTGATGATACAGATTTAACTACACAAGAATGCAAGGACACATTACGTATCAATGATCCCTTTGAGCGATGTAATAAAGTGCGACTCACTTTCTCACTCTTTTCATTGTCTCCTTTAGCTCTCCTCCATTTATATTTTCTACTGCCAGTATTGTGCCCTACTCTACTACTTCCCATCTCTCTGATCTCTCCCTTGCACAAAATACCTCCAGAAATGGCTTCTGGACAGCAGGGGAAGCCATCACCAAAGAAGCTACAGTTTATGTACACAGCAAGAACACCGCACAGAGTGTCCTGTTTATGAACCTGCACTAGTAGCACAGCCCAGTTACCAGGAAACATCTGTCAATCCTCTTTCATTCTTAAAAAAACAAAGAATTGCATACAACAGTACTCAACAGGTTTTGCTCACCAGGGGAAAGTGGGTAATGATCACTTATACTTAACTTCTATATTAACAGTGAGATTTCACTTGGTTTACTGCAAAAGACTGCATACATCACTCCATCAAACTCAAAAAGCACATTTCTCATTGTATGTTACCAATTATATTTTTGTGAATAACATTATTTAAATAATAAAACAAACCAACCACATACCCAAAGAGGTCAGTAAGTGTATAATTACGAATGAAAACTTATTTATGGGAGTTACCCATAGCACTTGTGACTGATTTGTGCTCTAAGCTATTTGATAAAATTTATGGGGATCCAATCAACAGAACGTGGTTATTTTTGTTTAAAGTTATACTTAGAAATGCACCAACTACAAGATCACTTTTAAAACTGATAGCTCAAATCTTTTCAGAACTAATGATAACTCACTGTTCTTCACCCTTGAATCAGGAGTTTGGGAAACACCTGAAGCAAATGACATCCCGGACAATACGCTGCCATAAAAACAAATAGCAAAAGACCAAGGTTTAATAGTTGAATATTCAGAAATAGGCAGAGGATTAGAACAAGCCACATGCAATATTGGTGGGATTATGAAAAAGACTGCCCAGCATTTGAAGAAAAATAGATAGAAAATGAATTCTGCATAATTCAGATGCCATCCTTCTTTCTGCTTGGGAGCAGATTTCATAGTGATAAAAGATGGATAGTGTCAGAAAGAAGTATGTTTAATCAAAAAGTAATGGAACTGAAGCTTAAATTAAAATAATATAAATCTACCAAGATGAACAATTTTTTTTGCCTCCTTTGCATTTGATAAAATACACGTTCAAGCCATTCACATACTTCAAGGAAATACAGATAAATATCACAATAGCAAAATTATATTTAGATCCATGCCCTCAAGTAATATACATAGCTATACCTGTAATATACAAAGCTGTACCTGTAAATAAACTTCCTTTTAAAAAAAAATCTAAATAACTGGGGAGCAATGGTATTGCACATTTTAAAATTACCTGAATCTATAATAGTGCTAATTCCAATTCTAATGTGAAAACATTTTTGATAACATAATACCAATAAATTAGAGGTTTACAACCCTTTCATTAAAACTGATACAGATTTTACCATCATTCTGGCTCCTAAGATTTCTTTGCTCCTACTACTGTAAGAAAGTAGCTAGTTTAGAATCAATTTCTTATAACCTAACACTTTGGTATTTTACTTCCCAAGAGTCCTTAGAGAAGTAAACACAATGCAAGACACTGCTTAAGAAACTATACCCATCTGACATTCCATAAAAACTTTAGAGTTTGGCACCTGAAATCTAGAGGTTCCTGAGTATACGCATGCATTTCTCCCCTGTAATTCCTATAGCTTGTGTGAGAGAATTCATTACATAAAGATACATTTATCTGCTCTCAAGACAGTAACCACGGATGCATTTTTTGTTAGAAAAACAAAGGGAAGGAAAAAACCCAATTCTGTCCACAAAAATCTTCATTTGGGGCAGGAGGAGCTTCACATCTTGATCACAGACATAACTGCTCTAACTCTACACAGTCTGTATTCAGACTACTAAGGAGAATATAGTGGCATCTAGCTAATGCACTAGGCAGAAGTTAAGCAGATCTCTGCTTTAGCTTTGCTGTACAAGTGCCTTGCCAGTCTTCAGCAACTCAGTTCACTCATCCCATCACTCCTCGACCATAGAGTGAAAAGAAAGATACATACTTCACCCAGATAAACTCATGTAACATCACTGAATGAACCGCACAGCATGTATTATGACTGCAGTTCTTCAGGGTCAAAACATCCATTAATGTCACTGAACACAGCTCCACTGGAGACAAGGAAGTTGTCTCTTCACATTCCCAATGCTCACTTAAAATCCTTCAACAGGGAAACAAAACCAAGAGCCCTAATGAGAAAAACAGGGTGACCACATAGTACAAATAGGAAAACCAGGCTTGCCACCAGTTAGGAGACCAATTACTTTCAAGTGCAACACACTCACTTTACATCTCAGTACAAGCACAGCTCATGAACTCATCTGTTCAGGAGTGATGGGTAGTTACAGATTTAGACATGAGTTACAAACCTCAGAAGATAAGGGTTAGGCTAGAACTGTAATATATAAGGAGAGATGGAAACTATTCAAATCAATGTAATAGCTACTTTTTTAAAAGAAAGCAATTACATATAATAATACAACATGAGAATTTCTCCAGCTGGTATCTTGAGGTGAAAAAATGCTTTCATAGTCACTATACACGCTTCTACAAAAAAAGATTACCTACTGGTTCCTTACACAATCTTTGTGTGATTTCTATCAAATGGTTACCAACACACAACAAAACTATATACTCTACAGTGAATGTGTACACATAGTCTTGCACAGAAATAACTGAAGACTGGAGCTGCTGTACCAGATGAGCTACCCACCAGGTACTTCAATCTAAACAAACTTAACATAGGCAAAACTGAGCTTGTTTTCACTGTACTTCCTCATTTGTTCCTCCCTCACCCATAAATGCAAATTATTATTTCTATTCTGTAATCTTTTTCTCATGTTGTCTTAAAGACCTCAAGTGGGACAGGTACGCACTGCGACAATGCTTCATAATCAAAAAGACTGCCTTTACCCAAATATATTACTGATTTTGCAAGTTAGGTCCTCAGTATGATAATCCTAATGAACCATATAATCTCATTTTCCATACAGATCCAAGTCACGTTAAAAGTATACTCTTTACTCCCTTATCACCTATCTCTACTCTTTTTTCCACTCCCTTCTTACCTTGGCTCCAAGTTTCCACTGTTCATTTGTTCACTTGAGCCACAAACATTCTTGTCCTTACCATGGACCTCTATACCCAAAAGAAATTCTGAGGCTAAACTGGAAGGTATTAGCCCAATCCTTCAAATCAGGACCTACCAACACCAGGACTGCCTGTGAGAAATAGTTCACTACCTTTAATCATGGGAAGCTTTATATTTTGGAAAAAATAAATCTAATTCACTTAAAAATGAACTACTACCTCGGTGAGTCCAAAATCCCTCTCTACCTTCCAGTACAGAACAGGCTCGAGATCAGAATCAAACCTGCAGTTTTAACTTCCTTTAGAAATGTCAAATTCTGCTCTCTTCCTGTTTGTCCTACATAAGAGATTCATGGTAAGCTGGTGTGTTCTACATCAATGCCATTCTGGCAAGCTCCACCTCTAACACAGTTTTTGATATGTACGAAATACATTCCTATTTCATTTTTTGATGTATTTAACTGGCTAACAATCAATTTTCTACAGATGCCTGCAAGATTCCCAGCATTGCCTTGAATTTTACAGAGAGACTGGTAAGAATGAATACCCACATAACTGCATCTTGCCAAGCTTCAGAGGAGCATCAGTAACAAGAAACCTAGATGAAGAGCAAAACTGGAAAGCATAAAAAGAATTTTACTGGCAGGTTTGGATGTGGTTCTCCTTTGGGACAGCATCTTGATAGAGTGTTCCAGTTCACTTGAACATACTGTGATTATTTCTAAGATTGCTGAGTAAGCTTGAGTTAGTATTATAAACTCTGTGTTTTGCTTTTATTCACATCGAACAGAAAAACCAGTTATTTTTCCATTAGGAACACAGATAGAATGTATTCAGATTTAAGAATGCACAGTCCCCGAGATACTCTGTAGACACTTTGATAACCTCTAATAGTTTGGGATTAGAGGCCAGTGCACTAACCCTACAGTCTGAAAGATTTGTAGTGGAAAAAATACTTCCACTTGAAACCATGAAAGAACACTTTCAATAGAAACATGCAGAAAGTAGTACAGCATGAAGAAATAGGATAATGAGCGTTATCTTTTTTTTCCAGATCTGCATATTTTGCTTAGTGCTGCATTACAAGGATGCCGGAGAGCTTCTGAAAACAGTTTACCAAGTATTTGGATACCACAGGCAGGTAAAAATTCAGCCAGAGATGTAAAATATGTGTCTATCAGGCAGGCAAGATTTTGAAGAGTCCTAAGTCATAAAAGAAGATAAAAGCTATGACTCACATTAAAGCTTTCCTGATCTACAGCTGAATTAACAATTAGCAAGGGAAAGCTTTAGTATTTTGTCTTCTGATAGCTATCTGCACAATTAAACACATTACTTAGTGTAGCACAGGAAGTCTAAAAATCATCCTCCTACTTTACATTCAGTCAGTACCAAAAAGTATGTCAATATAGGATAAAACTGGCTGTCCCCTAGAGGTGCCTGTAAAACAATTTAGTTCATGAACCAACCTATATAAATGATTGAAAGACAAAACAGTGTTTATTACTTTAATATCTAACTTGCTCTGCGACTACAAATTGTTTAATTTATCTGTTCCTCTGACAACAATTTGCAAAAACTAGTTTATTATTAAAAAACCCAAAATAATCTGGCTAATTAAAATACTTAGTGAATTGTTCCACGTTGAAAAATCGAAAGAGAAAAATATTGCTTTTGTGAAAACAAGTGCTTCAAACCAATCTCTCATTTCAGATTTTGCTTATGTTTAATAGTTTGCAAAGTTTCTAGGCAACCAAATATAAGAAACTCTGAAAATTTCATTTTTGTACTGGGAGGAGCAGATGAGATGGCTGGACTTTTGCAAAGGAACTGATAAAAACATCTCTGCGGTTAAAGCCCAAAGGTTTGTTTTTTTCAGTTTGATAAAAGAACTGATAAATGTATTACTTACACAGCTCAGTACTCAACCTCTCTTGAAAGGAACATTAACTTTGCATGAACTAATCATCTACATGCTCAAATTGTGTGCACTGTCATTTATGCTTTAAAACACAAAAGAATGTGCATGAAATCTCCTTAGTTTTCCCATGTAAATGAGATTTTGTGTAAATAAATTCTATTATGTCTTAGCCCAACTGATTTCCATTGAAAACCAGTCCACAAACAAAGATGTTCATATGAAGAAAATGTGGAATAAAATGTTTAAGAATCCTACTGTTGCTTTACATTTTTTAATGGCTCCATATCCTACTCTGTGACACTCACAAATACAAATTAGGTCACAGGCAACAGGTGACAAGTTTTAATTGAATGTCTTCTGTCTGCAATTCTGACAAAAGGTGAATGGAAATAAATGAGTCTGGCAAGACAGCCCTGAGCCTTACAATACCCAATACCTCATTATTTTTAAACAGCTATCTATAAACTGATGCTGACAAGCCTTGAACCTTTTATTTCTGTTCAAGAAGAGGTGAATGTGCAGAAAGAAAGAAGAAAATAAAAAAAGAGAAGAAAAACATGACAGCTACTCTTGCATTAAACATGCAACACCCATTATCCCATTATTAGCTCTCAAATATTACAAAAGAATATCTTTTATACTTCACATAAGAACTTAGAGAAAAAATCTGTTTCTTTTTCGAAAGGAATACACTCTAGGCACTCAGTAACTAGTGCCTAAATTTGATCTGTTATACTACAAGATTTTCATTGGAGTTATGCTAGACTCATACTGATTTTAAAGACTGAAATTAGGCCAGGGAATGCAGGTTGTAAAGCTTCTATTTCTTTTCCTTCACTTTTCCAAAGAGAGGAAGAGCCTGTATTGCAGAAAAATATGCATATTTGTAAACTGCGAAGGAAAAGCAATGCAGAACTAAGACTGTGCACCTATAAAGCCCTGATGTTTCTGAAATTAAGCAGTTACCATTACATAATACTTCTCTCCCCACCACCTGGATTACTAATATACCAATTAACAGGAAGCAGTGTAAAATACTGCAACAGCTTTATGAATAACAGAGAAAATACTGTTGCTAATTGCACCATTAAATTTCATGTCAATGTGCTTATATATCATAACCATACTATATGATAGTATATGCCTTATTTTCTTAATTATGCATACAACATCCTGGGACAAGGTACAAGCATAAATAAAGGCAATCTATCACTAACTAAATACCACAGTTCTTACCTTAATTTATTTAAATATAATTACAGAAGATGCTATCTTGTTTCAGAGTTCAAATTACAACCAATTTAATGAAGTGGAGCTTGCTGGGCTGTAAAGTCATTACTGCATCAACAGACTTGTAACCATTACTTTAAGGTGACAAGCACAGACCAGAAAAGTCAGCTTGGCTGATGATCCAAGAAGAGGACACGGAATGACAAAAGACAGAAAGGTCAAAAAGTAAGTTTGAGCAAGGCCATATCAATGCCTGAAGGTCACAAGCAGGCCTCTATTCTAGATCACCTCACTAGAGCTTATAAGGAATTCAAGAGCTATGCCAGTGACAACTCTAATAGAAAAGAAGTCTAACTGAAGTTCTGGACCATTTGCTGGAAACTCTCAAGAGAGAAGGGAAGATTGAAATGAAATGCATTATAATAATCGGACTGTGAAGTACCAGTAGCATGAACAAGATCTCAATACCCTTTTCAGATACAATAACGTGCAGTTTCACAATATTTCAGTTAGTGACTTGGATGATGTGGAATTCTGGAATTAATCTGTGATCCAGAAGTCATGGGAAAGTTCTTAACAGTGTGAGTTGAAACAGTTATACAGAATCGTATCGGTTCTACTGGGACCAAGAAATAACGTGCTTGGAATTAAGATTTCTATACAGAGGAAGTGATTTCATTTTGCTGGAACAGAACCAGAGTAAAGTAAAGATGGCTCTCATACTAGAACCTTAAAACAGATGCAAAGTTCACTGAAATATTAAGGTTTTTACCCTAACAAACATGATTCCTAAGGTTGGAGGTTTTTTTCCTTTTCTATTATCCTCTTCTCTATTTTTTTTTCACTTTGGCACAAAACCTTTCTCATCCTCCTCAAGGAGCAGCCCTTCTGTGATGAACTACACAAGACTAGGAAAAGCAAAATTTAGTTTCCAAATTGCACTCATCTGGCAAATTAAACAAGACTTAACTTTACATTTAATGTGAGTTCATACTGCCAGCTGAGTCTAAATTGGCCTTAGTGCAAATATATGTGTTCTCATAGAATTTTGGACTTCTCCAAGGCTTATTCATGAAAACACCATTTTGACATTGTCTTTTCTCTTAGCAATACTATCTCTGCAATCTTTCTCCTATTTATGTATTGAGGAGTTATGAACCGTATTTTTGTTGGTGAAACACTGTGCAAATTCTTTCCCTTTTGTTGTTGGGTTTTTTTTTTCTTGAGGAGTAAGTTAAATATTTGTGGAATCACATCAATTTCAGACTTCATCCTTCAAACTTCCACAAAAGGTATGGCAGAATTCTGAACTTTTTCCCTCTGTCTTTTGCATGCTGTTTTATGGCACTGTAGAATCCAGGCCAGGTGGCATAACTACAAAACAGCCCAAGAAGTTTACACCATGTCTCACCCTCTGGTTGCAGCTAACACATTTTTATGAACATTATGTCTTATTATGATTTATAGTGTAAGTATACTCTATCAATTTTACTTATACAGAAGACTGCAATGGAACCCCGAATACCTAAAGTAATTTAATGAGCGCATATGCCAGTCTGATGCTAAATAAACGGGGCACTCCTAAACCCATTCACAGACTTCATATGAAACATGGGCTTGACCTGCAAAATCTGATAGATATTCTTAATTTTTGGCTTTATTTCTGCAGTCAACATATGTGCATTTTGTCTTCCCTTTTGTTATTCTGTTTGCAAATGTTTTTCAGGATCAGACAGGAGTTACACAGCAGAGTTTCATTTGGAGTTCCGGAGTAATCTTCCTGTACAACTACAGGATAATTCTAACCTCAAGATAAAAGAAGATCTTATATTACTAGTTTCAGGTATCTTTGGCAAATGACATGGCTTTTCTGTACTTTGCTCTTCCTGTCCATGTACTGTAACTTTCTGTTTCTTACAATTCTATCTACTACAAGAGAAAAGTTCAACAGTGGCTTATATGAGCACATAGTACAGATCAGCACATTTTACTATCATCAGGAATTTGAAATTCCTGGTTTCCACTCCCTTTCTGACTTCTCTGAGTGGTCGGTTATTTTGAAAAGTAGAGTCTTTCTCTGCTATTTAAGCAGGAAAAATCCCAGTAATGTGGGTTAACATACTCAGTGGAAGGTACTGACACAGCACATCACAGCATCTTCCTGTGCAGTGTTGCTTCTGTCTGAAAATCTCAGAGTTAGTATGGAAGAAAAACTCAAGCTTTTTTGTTTCATTATTTGCAGCATGTTAGACGCAATCATTGTTCAACAAAACTAAAACTTCAAAATTAAGGGGCTAGAGGGGCATCAAATTGAGACACAGCAGGAGTAAAATAAAGAAAATAATATAAAATGTCAACATGGTGGAATTGTTTCCAATTAGTATTGTAGCATCGCTTTGAAAGGTGGAAACCAAAAAAAAAAAAGATAAATCCATTCTCTGCATACATTATGGTTTCTGGAGGTGGCAGGTGAGAACAGTCCACGTGGCCTTGCCAAGAAGGAATTTTACAAACGGCCTTTATGGAGGCTCATGATGCCAGCCACAGAACACCTCTCAAGAAATAACTATTTACATTTTCTACAAAGTATCAGAGTGTGCAAACATTTGCCCCAACATTTTTCAGAGTACTGAGAATATCGCAGGAGTCACTGGAAGTCCTGGTTGAAGTAATGCTGTCAAAATTCAAAGCCTTTACATTTTTAAATAGGTATCTCTGTATTTACATAACATTATTTTAACAAATCTTTTTAAAATGTCTTTTCCTTTGTATATCACCTTTCTCCTATTATTCCGAGAATACCACTATCCAAGAAATGTGCATACATGAGAATCAGAAAGTGAAACTGAGCAGAAAACCACCAAAATTAATTAATCGAGTCCTGATGCTAAGGTTAAGTGAGGAGCAAAATAGGGAATACATTCTTTTAGTTATTTCATTTTACAAAAGAAGGCTCTAGTCCTTCAATTGAATTATATGGATAGATGCTTATAGTATGTAAAAGTGTCGGATTTGGTGAAACATCATAAAAGTAAAAGATGCATACTATTTTCTGAATCTTCTAATGTTCACTTCTTTCCCCTTAACACAGAAAGGACTGAGATATTCCTGTATTTACGTATTTATAAAAAGCTTAAGATAATATCTGTTTTTTCCAGCTAAAGCATGAAAAGAACACCAGATTATTTTTTACAATTCCTATAGAAAGTGCACGTTTGTGTTTCTTCTTCATAAATCAATGGAGAAGAAAATGAAACACAAGGAGTTAACAGCTATGGACAAAGCTCTGGGGCTATAAATGAAAAAAATCTAACTCTTCATTTTTAAGTATTCTCCAAACAAACTTAAAACTTCCTTCATGCTCTGAGTGTATCTGATTTGTGCATTAGCTCACATATCCTGCCGGCCTCTGACATTCTGCCCATCCAGGACACGGGAGTGACAGGTTATCCTGCTTGTGGTCTCTGCATCTCACCTCGAAGGAGTACTTGAGCAATTAATGGAAAGCTTACTAGTGATACCACTTCATTGATACCACTGAGAGAAGCTTTCCACACAGAAGCATATTGGTTAACCAGCATATTGACCATTCTTTCGTGGTTAGCAACAGGGGTAGGTCAGAGCCGATGCAGAAACTCCCAGGTGAAAAACATAACTACAATGTGCTCAGTGTTTTCCAGACTTTTTGACTGCCCGTAATGTTACGAACAATTAATATTATGAGGTAAATTGATTTCACTTTAATAAAATGCAATACATTTTTAAACAACTATATGATACAGTCTGATTATAAAATGCCTCTGTTCTAAAACAGAAACAGTGACAATTTTCTTCTAATCTCATAGATAAAGTTGGGCCTTTGGGGAACGGGTTAATAAATTCTAGTTTTCTAAACCAGCCAGACTGATTTACTGCAAACTTCCCCCATTACAGTTACAGTAGATGTCTATCAAATTGCTTATGAGACCAAATTTATGGAAAATATCCAAGAGTAATGCTTTGTTCTTATTAAAATACATGAATATGTATGTAATTTTAGCCAGACTAAATGAACAGAACAAAATAAAAAGAAAGAAAGAAAAGGTCAACAGTTGTTTTCAAAAGAATTATTCTTTTTCACAAAAAACAACTCCTTCCTGTTAAAAGTGCTTTTATATGAGAGGTGCTTGTCTGAGGAGAGTATTTTTGTTCAAATTGCAATGGCAACTGCTATGAAGAAAAACCACATAGTGTACAAGGATATGTTAATACAAGTAATTAGGCAACATAATTACATAAACATTACCTAAAAGAGGAAATAAAGCATAAAATCTCCTCATAAATGATTTTTATACAGATTTTTAAGAGATGCAGAATTTAAGCGGCGGGGGGAAGTTTTGAGTCAATGATTCCTGGCAAGCACAGTCTATTTAAATTGGCATATGTCTACTCTCCTTCTGAATGCAGATCTTGATGGGAATATTAACCATGTGTAATACTAAACACACGCATATTTTAATTTTCTAGGGGCCGTGAAAAGAGTATTTACCAAACCAAAGGTCTTCTCATTCAAGGCACTGCAAATTTAGTATATCTCTACTAAGTCTGTACATTCTGTCAGAGTTACTTTTAAGGGCAGGAAGAGTAAACTGTTTACTTCCACTGAATTCATTTTTTTTCCCAAATACTGTGTTCCTCTCAAAGTTTTCTGCTTTATCTCCCAAAGTTCTCTTCTCCCCATTAAAACACATACATTGGACTCATTTTTTTCTTTTAAACATATTTCTGTACATTCTTATAGACTGTGACATGCAGTTTAAAAGACAGTATAGACTAAAACAAGAGTAGAATTCACCGAGTAGAAATATGAGCAGTTATCTACAAAATAGCTTAATGAAACAAACCCACAAACAAAAACCTAGAAGAATATTTTAAGATATTTATAACTAGTACCCTCACACCAAACAAATGTGTATAAGCCTCTTCCAAGGATAGTTTTTGAGCAAATTGACCAGGAAGCATATGTACAATTCAATCCAAAACGGTGTTCATAATTTCCAAGCCTCTACTCATCATCATAAAGGTTCTTCCCCCAGAGGTTGGTTGGGCACTGGAACAGGCACCCTATGGAAGGAGAAACAGCACAAAGCCTGACAGAGTTTAAGAAGTGTTTGGACAATGTCCTTGGGCACATATGGGGATTCTTGGGGTGTTTTTTGATTGAAACATTTTACAATTTTAATTACTAAGGATATTGTTCTTTTGTCTTCAAAAGTAATCACTTCAACTGAAGTTTTCCTAATGTTCTGCAATTTTTCACGTTCATTTCCTGGTTGTTGGGGGTTTTTTTTAATATATTTTTTCTGTCTATATATTCAAAGTATACAGGCCACTTCATGAAAGGCTTAGCTTTAAACATTTATATATATTTATTATGATAAAAAGATAATGAAACTATTAGGTCAAGGGAGGACCATCACAACTTAAAATATTCATGCAAAGTGGGAACAAATCACGTGAAAAATATTTACTTGATACTATTGCCAAGGGTACCAGAAGTGCTCTTAGTATAATCATCATTTAGTTTTAAGGCTTCTTTCATTCCTTTGAAAGCCACATTATGAAACTATAATCTATGTCTAAAGGAAAGATATACAGAGTTTATTTTTATTACTAATTCATTCTTCTTGATCTGATAAAGAAAGCACCAAGAAATAGATGTACATATATATAAGCTCTAACTTAACTGGATGCAAAGGGTAGTCAAATTGTTTCTAAGTGTAGATGAGTTGTCTGGGTTCTCTGAGTTCCCCACAAAAAAATGTATTTGCTGTCACCTCTGTAATCAGAAAAACAGGCACAGGTTTAAAGGAAAAGGAGATGACAAGATCCACAGGGTGCTGCAGTGAGTACACTTTTCTTTCTCCAACAGGAACTCTTGAGAGAATGACCAGTAAAGACTGTGTGTGCTTTGCACAACACAGTGCAACTCAAACCAAGGACATTGCACTGCTTAATGATTCATAAAAGCTAAGAGTCAAAATTCCTTACTCATTCTTTTATCCTACCTCCATAGGCAATGCTTCAATATAAATACAGAAAACAAAACCAGAAGTAAAGGTCTGGAGAAATACTGGCAAATAAAGTTTCTGTGTGGTTCAGTTTTCCATGTTTAGATTTTGGCCATCACTGCATCTCCACATTATTGTCATATGAACCAAAAAAGCAAAACCTGTTTCTTCCTCCTCTTCCTTTCCCTGTCCTTGACCTTACAATCTTCTCTGTGCATCAGAACCTCCCTCTGCAATGTGTTTGTTTGTTCCAAAAGGTATTTTAATCCTGAGGTCAAATTTCAATTCATTTTTAGACATTCAAGGTTTGTTCTACTAATTTTAATCTGGTCTAGATATATTCAGAAGAATGGTATACAAACATGCAGAGAAGAATAACATTTTGCCTATATTTTCAAAAGAAACTGATTCAAACATTCTTCTTTGAAGCCTTAACTCAGTTAACCTCCAGAAAAGAAAGGAACTGACCATGCCTCTAATTATGCTTATATCCAGGAAAACTATGCATCAGTTATAGGAAGTACGTTTCCTGGGAACAGTCAGCCATATCATTTATTGGAGAAAATCAAAACAGATGGCACTGAGGATGGATCCTATGAGGAAGGCCTTTGGGATTGAAGATGGGACCATTCTAAATCACTGATCTCAATGGACTTAACAAATCTAATATTTTCTGACACTGTTTCTTAAGGTTTTACATGCTTCCCATTTGCAGATATGTGAGATTTATGTGAAAGTTGTACACCTTGGCACTGCTCAGAAGCATTTGTTTCTTGAATTGAGGCAGGTTTTAGAAACTGTAACACAATTCATTTTTTACTGCCTTTTCCCTATTTTACAGAGTTATTTTCCACTCGTCATGCCACTGTGTCAGAGACGGTATGGTATGGTATGGTGGACTGATATCTCTTTATTATTCTCTCCAGTTTGCGCCTTTCCTTTTAGATTCCTCTGTGATCTTCTTTTCAAACTATCCATGAAGAGTGGAAATGTAGTAAATGTCTCTACTTTGTGCCAAATTTTTGTGGAGTCTGTTGCTCCCTCAGTGATGGCACTTACATATTTCTTGAAATTAGGTTAACTTGCAGTTAAGGACTAAATCAATAGGAAACTTGGCCAGATGTCCTAAATGCATCAACCCAGCAGAGTTTTAGAGACAACTGGACCTTTAAATTAAGATTATGAGCAAAAAAAGGAAAAATTGAGAATGTATTGCAAAATCCAAATTGGCAATCTTATCTTGGTCCAGTCCTTTTTACATTCAGAGTGAATTTTAGTATAACTTCCAAAGACCAAAGATTACCCTAATTCCACATCAAAAAATTCCTAAACCTCAATTAAATGCAGAGCCAGAGTTCCATGATTTTGATTGGTACCTTCCCTACATCCAAAATAATGCAGTAGATTTTTTATTCAAAATCATTTCCACAAAACAGCATCAAAATAAAACTTTAAATCCTCCACATGGACTTCTTAATTTTTAAAACTATCTAATTAAAAGATGAGGAAGCTCTCCTAGTTATATAAATACATAAGCTAGAGTAAAAAAAAACTTTTCAGAGGAATGTTCTTCAATTGTCCCATTCTATTGACTCTGCTCTGAGGAATGGATTTTCATCTTTTGTACTAAACATACAAAAATGCTCTTTTATACTTTAGATTTCTTAAACCATGCTAGTGCATCATACCACTAAGGTATACAGTCCTCATCAAACCTCCATGGAGTTGGCAACTGTCACGGTGAACTAAACAGACTGGGATTTCAAGTGCTGGATACTATACTTAACATCCGAAGAAGCTCTTTAATCTTGTTTAAGAAAGAGAGGGCGTAATTTATCTAGAGACAATCCTTCTTAGGCAGCAAATGCAGAAGAAAGGAAGGCTCAATGTGCTGAGCTTTAAAAAGGAATTGAACATAGAAGTTTCTATCATGAACATACTTCACAACATCAAAAAACAAACAAACATATTAACCCTCACATGTCATGAATGATGAAATGAATGGCAATTCACAAAAGTACAATGCCAAACTGGCTAATGCATATTATTTGATTTTAAGAAGTGTAAAACTATGTCAGTTTAAAAATTAGGACAGAAAACCTATCTTATTACATGCAATCGCAACACAGTCAATCCCGTCAATGGCAAAGATCAATGGCTAGACTAGTAATTCCTCCACTGAGAATAGCTAAGGTGAGACAAAGAATTCCTTCATGTCCTTTTCATTCATCAATAGATACCAGGAAAAAAGTGGATTATTTAGTGCTAGTTTCAACTTACATTATTAGTGTGAGGAACCAGACTAAATACTCTTTTGCAACAAAGTAAGCACAGTGAAGAAACAAAACTACTGTAAAGGTGCAAGAACCTCATATGAAAAACTCAGTTGGTTGTGGTTCTCCTTCCCTTTCAGTTTTGATGTACAACTGTTGACAAAACTTCAAAAATTTAATTTGGATATAGGACCAATAAATAGTGGTGCTTTTTTCTCTACTCAAATAGGGGATCTTAACACAGCCCAGGAAAAAACTGGTAAGTCTATCTTTCAAAAGGAGGTTTTCTATCACACTTTTTTCTTTATTACAGAGCAGTTTACCTGAGGACTCAAAGATCAGTGCCATGTTCCACTGAACCAAGATCTCTTATTAAAATCAGATGATTTTATATGGTTTTCTTGTTGAACAACTGCCTGCAGTCTTTACTCAGAGAAAACTGTGACTGAAACTCCCGTGCCATTAAAAGGCCAATTGCAGACTTTTCCCAGCACAATATTCAACACACCTTCCTAACTAATGTAAGCAGTATTAGTGCCATCTATCTTTCTTTTTCATTGTTTTTTACTCAGTTACTTCTTCAGCAAAATGCACTGTGTTTTACTGTTAATTGTGATAAAAAAAAAGAAATGAGCCAAATCAATTACAGTCCTCTGTCAATCTGTATGGTTGAGGCATAACTTTTACTGTTTTAATTAAATGAAGAAATGGGTCTATTGTTTAAAGGCATTAAAGAAGGCAATTCAAAACTTCAAGTAAAGCCTTTTTGTTTTTACTGGGGGGCAGAGTTACCTATAAAAGCAATACAGGTCTCTATCTAAATTTCATAGCAGCCATGAAATTTATAAGAAACACAGAAACAAAATAGCTATCCATTTCTTTTAGCTGAAGTACCACTAATTCCAACGGATTTAGGTTGTGAAGACATTGTTACCTACAAAATGTTGCCATGACTTTAATCCTAGGTTAGCAAGAAGACACAACCTCTAATGAAGAAGGAAATCTAACAAATGAAAAGTTCTGAAGTAAATAAAACAACAAACCATATAGGTTGTCAATGACGGGGGGAAGATTAGTGGAATTAAACTGTTTATTATCAATATAAAGCTGATCTTTTATAGCATAACACTAAGTTCCAGTCCTATTCCCATTAAAGTCAGCAGAAGTTTTGCCACTGCATTCAGCTGGAAGAAAAAGAGTCCATCAAGCCAAATCCAGATCAGTTGGTTAACACAGGCAAAAGAAATACAGAAAAAGCAAAACAAAGACTTATGCCCATGTAAAACTCCTCAGGCCCTCAAAACACAGTACTAACACAGCATTTTGAAGTCACAAGAATAACTCTTAAAGGGGTAAGACAAGCCTCAGCTACGCACTGTATTTCCAAGCTGCAATCAGCAGTTGCCGAGTGAAGCTGCTTTCAGAGATTCCCTCCAATATTCGCGGATGTGAAGGCACACCCAAGGGATAAGCTGTTTCCCAGGCATGCAGTGGCTTTTGCAGGCATTGGTCAGAATTGACACTTTGCCCCTGTCAGTCCCAGTGAACAGACAGCAGGATACACAACACTTGTACAACACAGTTCATACAATACTAGGGCCTGCTATGATAAATGGGGTGTTCCGCACATCCTCGACAAACACTTGGGATGAGATTTGGGAAATTCACAGCCTTGCTCACTATAAGGTAAGAAGGCAACAGTGGGCATAACTGCTGCTTGCATGTTGCAATGGATCACACATTACAGTCCCAGTCCTCAGAAAGAGAAGTGAATGACAAAAATTACACTAACTTCAATGGGCTCTGGTGATCACTTATTTGTTGTACAAAGTCTTTGTAACCACTACAAACAAAACCTGTGACAACAATGTAGAGATTCTTTGTGGAAATTGATAGAAAAGTGCCACCTCGCCTTGAATGCGAAAGTACCTCACTGGAGGAAGCTGAAAAAATCAAGCGTTGAACCCTCATGGCTAATTATATTTTTTATATATTATATGTATAATACTAAAGTATTACCTTAACGCACTTATACATTCAGCATCTGTATTATATGAAAAATTATCTTGAAATATGTGAATTTCAACAACAGAAATAATTGTTGTAAATGGGTCTTGACATATGTGTGAAACTGGATAAAGGGATTTTCAATCAAAATCTGTCGCCCAGCAAACTCTGTAATAGAGGGTTGCCACAACAGGGAATGCTGAGTAATTATGAAACTACATCATGACTCATCTTTATTTTTCCTTTTTCTGACTCACTCTTTTTTGTGACCAGCAGAGGCTGCAGATTGTACAGACAGTACTCTCTTTACATAGTCCCCCTTTTTACTCCAAATATCCCTAGGCCAGAGGGATCACCAAAGAAGCCAGCATAAGAACAACGCAAAACATTATTACTCTTCTGGTTTTTCCTAAATGCTCTAGGTAGCCATCACTTTATCCCATGTACACTACGTTCCATTACTGCCCAACCTAATAAAGACTTCTGTCACAGCGATAGCTTTTCATCTTCAGAGCTCTTTTCTCCGCTCCTGATAAGGCTGCCAACTCTACTCTCTGTAAATGAGCTCATGCGAACACTTTATTTTCAGCTTGTGGAAACAAAAAGGGCCACTGCTCAGCTTCAGAGCTTGAGGGGGCGGTTTGCTATCTTCAAAGCATGACCAAGGCGTTTGAAAGGGATTAAAATTAAATTGGTAAGCTTAGCTTGAAATAAGGAACTTGAAGCAGCACTATTGCACTCACAAACCCTGCTTTTCCTTAAAAGCTTCAGAAGTCCCTTAAAAACAGTCACTTTAACTCATTTTTATTTGGGTACTCCTAAACCTTTGGCAACTGCTTAGATAAGACTGCTAGCCAGTAACCCATGTTACTATCAATAGCCATACATAACCAAGCATCTCACTTACAGGACAGATGGTTATCCCATCCCAGTGCACTCAGTTCAAAAACATGTGAATCACAGCTTCAGCTTCCTTATCCAAACAGCAAATAAATTAAAATTTTTTGCAACTGATGGCATATGTTTGCATCTGTGTACAGAATGACTTGGGCCAAACCTGAATTGACATGTTTCATTCAGTGACATCCTAACTATTTTGTGAATGTCCAATTGCTGGCACTGTTTGCTGCACAGTAGAGCGACATGAAAGAAAAACAAACTTTCACAAGTACTTCCCTTGCTGTCAGATTTTATACGTGAAATTCATTTCACCAGATAGATACTTACTATCGAGTGGCTACAAAAGTTTCCACAAAATATGTCCTTAGGAACAAAGCAAATTAACTGTCCACCTCTTAAAGAACTTTGCTTCCCTATCATCTGTAGTGGGCCAGGTGGAGAACCAACAGAGCAGTAGCTCAAGGCACAGGTATTCCCACCATCTAACACCTGGCTCAAAATCCACCCAAATAAAAATTATTTGCTGGTGGGAGCAAGAGTTTTAGATACAGAGGTTTCCCTCAGGGTGCTCTCTGCATGCTGTCATTCTTCAAGGTGAATTCCAGCACCTACTCTTACCACCTTATTACCACTGCTATTACTATTTCTAGATTCGTGTTCAGAGGACCAGTATTGCTGTGCACTGCTGTCCCTCCTAAGTTTGGGGCAGTTTTAGTAGCAAGTTTCTCACTGTTAAAGAGTTCTAATGGCACAGTTTGAAAACAAAGTCAATAACACACCAAAGGAAAGCAAAACAGTCTGGCCTTTTTTAACACTGTCATAAGGCAAGGACTGAAGGCTATCCAGAAACTGAAGGTGACCATTGAAAGGCAGAATCTCCATGCCAAAATTAAATAAAATTTCCCTTATATTTCTAATAAGATATGCAAAACAACTTTCTCTTTAAGAAAATTCTTGAAGAAAGAAAGTATTAGAAATGGTTGTGTTCAAAGATACCACACTGTAAAAAAATATGAAGCTAGTCAGGACTGAACACAACAGAAAACATAAAAAGAAAGCTGGACTACACCACAAGATACTTTATATTCATGAGTATCAAATGCAGCAAAGTCCTGGAAACATCTTGGGTAGGAAACAACTTTATGCAAACCCTATTTACTTATGAGTCTAAGAGTCTGACATGGCTCTGACTGTGGGAAGGACCATGACCCTGAGAACATTTGGTAGAATTGTGAGATAAGCAGCCACTGTTAGAACCAAATCAAGCAGCAAAACTACAAGTCATGCAGAAACAACAAATGTTTTCTCAACATGAACATCTTAAAACATGATTTAAAATTTCAATGATCTTAAGAAGTTCTGTAAATATATCCCCTGAGAAATAGTTTCTGCATTCCAAAATATACATATTGAAACCAATACCATTAAACCCGAAAGTGTGTATGTGGGATAGATTTAAAAAGAAGTCCATGGCATAGCAGTGGCATGATCCTGCTTCTGCTACATCCAGCAGTTTACTGACTTCAAAGGTGCAGAACTAAGTTAATGAGATTTAGCAGGCCCCCTTCATGCTCTCATAGCATCTACATAATACTATCATAAACCTACTATTCTTAATAATAAATTTGATTATTAAGAACTGGGCCTCTGGCCTTGCTGGCTGAGACACTAATCCGTTCCTATTAACAGGTAGGGTCTACAATGCAGGCTGGACACAAAAACCATTAGTAGTAACTAATTGCAGTTGACTAATTGCTGATAAGTGACTGATCTTAATCATGTGTAGGGACTTCAGGACCTTCTCTTATTCCAGAAGAGAGGTACTTTCTTCACATAGCTCAAAACCAGCTAGCATTGCCCCCATGAATATTTATAGCACATAGCTGCTGTTTTGGATTAACATCCTATATTCTATTCACTTGAGGCTGTTACATCACTGTGATTCATTACACCATGATGATGTAACTGAAAATGAAATTCTAAATCAACATTTGTTCTGCTCAGTCTTAAAATAACCATCTTTCAAGTACTATTTTGGACATTTAAAAGCCTGTAGTTATCATCTCTGTAGTTAACATTGTTAGCAGAGAGAATATTCAAACTCAACTTCTGTGTCTGCCAGGATTCAGATTAGTTTGCTGCTGTTTGCTGCATTTTAAAGGGGAAGGAAAACTGAACTCATGCTCACTGAGATTTACATTTTTAAAAGAAGCGTATTTCAAGCTTAACGCAAGTTCGATTACTACTGTCTCTCTTATCATGGAAAGGTACTGACAAAAGTAAGATTTGTACTATAGTTCAGAATAATTTTAATTTCCATGTGACTTTCTGTTCCACAACAGAAACTTTTCCACCCTTCTCCATTTGAGAAGTCTCTTTTTGTGGTAGATGCTTCTGTTTCTCTCTGCAGCATTTAATATCTTGTTGGACAGGGCAACTAAAAAACACCTACAAGGAAATACCTTGTTAGCAAAGGCACCTGCACCTAAAATTTCTATCCTTCATTCACAGTAACAGATTTCAGAATGGTCTTTAATGAGCACACAGGCATTAAAGAAAACCTAAATAGACATGTAATGCTCCATCAAAAATTTTGACCTAAGGCCACTAAGTGCTTAGGGTTATGATAACTCTTGAGCAAAGACTAGAACACTTGAAGGGAAGAAATTCTTTCCTAACAGAACAGAGGAGGCAGCCCTATCTTCTAGAGGGAAAAAGAAAAAAACCCACAAAAACAACACTGTTTTAAGTAGAAGATTATCAGAAAGTAGATGACACTAGGAAACAATGCAAAACAAATGTTGTAGTTAACTAAAATAAATTTGAATGGTGAATCTAGGATGTTGTCTGTCTAGTTCAATCCTTGCTCTTTGGTTTGTGTTTATAAGATATTCTGCTGGCTATCTTAATCACTTCGTATCATGCAGTAAACTCCAGAGAATAAGCAAACAGTACCCTCTCAAGGCCAGTAGCTGAATTTGGGTCAGACTGAAAAAAATGGTTGACTGGCCTGTACTCCCTTTCTACCAAAGCTTTCTCTCCACCTGGATGGCTGTACCTCTCCTGAACTACTGAGAATAATGTTTCTCTGTCTCAAAAATCAAGTGGATATAGCAAATACCGAGCTTTAGGAGCACAATGTCTGTAAAAATAGAAGAACATGTTTTAAAATCACCACCTGGCTCTGTAGGATTTTAAATCATATAGGTTATTTACTCTATAACCCTTTCTTTAATAATGATAGTTCTGAAATATTCCTCCTATGCCTAGCTTTCTTTAAAAAATTACTACACTTAGCTAGAAAAAAAAAACCTTTCTGTTTTTCATCCCTCAACTGCTATAGTTCTCAAAGTCTTCCATATTTTCAGCTATTATCCCTTTCGTGCAAAGAGCCCACTTAATAACGTTCACTCTAACAACCTCATTTATTTTCCAGAAAATTAACTCAGTTTCAACCCTGATTAATGATTTCATCTAAATGAATCAAATTAAAAATTGAAAATTATATTTCAAAAGCCAAAGAAAAAAAAATTGACCATTTCCAGTTAACAAATGATCCTTTCAAATATTAAAAGATGACCATGAAGAGTGCGTGATAGTAATGAAATCTAACTGGGGCCTACTGCTTATCTGAGTTCAGGAAGGGGGGGAAATGGGAAAAAAAATCTTTCTGCATTGTTAACACTGAAGTCTCCTGGGATGCCAAACTGACTTCCACTTAGTCTTTGCCTGTAATCAGCACACCAAAATAATATGAGAATTTCAACATTAATTAAACTGGTAGGGTTGGAGATGCACCAATACTGAAGAGGGATTAGGAAAGCACACAGTACCAATAACCACATCTGCTAACAAACCCTAATCTATGAAAGAGCCATTTAACCTTCCTCCAACTGCTAACACCTAGTTAGAAGCCGTCTACTAGGGAAGAGAAAGATCTTGGACTTAAAAAAAAAAATAAAATCTAGTCATATTACCTGAAGAAAAACTGGTTATTCAGACCTCATATACTGTCTTTTAAGAGAAAAGCAGTCCAATCCATTTGACCCTTGATTTGCTTATTTTTCTGACTCTCAGGAAACAGACTGTCCCATTCCACTGCTTTGAGTCAGGGACAACTCCAGCAGCAAGGCCAAATACGTAGATGTTCCTGAAAACTGAGGAGTTACCTGATGGAAGACACTGGGGGGTCAGTCCAGACAAACATTTTACAATGTTTCCAAAGAATTCTGACATATATTTGCAACCAACCTGTAACATACTGGATAATAAAATCTTGGCACAGAAATCTAGACACTGGTTTGGCAATGCTGACAGAGAGCAAACAGGCTGGGCAACAACTGCAATATTTAATCTGGTAGGTAAACCACTGCTGAATCTAATTTTCCACTTACAACACCACCAAAAGAACCTGGAGTACAACCAGTCTCTTTCAGTACAAAGACCTATGTTAAAGGAATAACAAGAGTTGAGCTGAAAATACACCAAAACAAGCACTGCCATTACAAAATTCAGTATTTGCATTGATGGAACTTTACCGAAGGATTTCTCCTACAAACTCCAGAATTCTTCTGGTAGCTCTCTTTTCTAAATTCCAAGAAAACTGTGAGGGAACATACATTTCAATATTCCTAATCCCCGCTGAGAAGTTGGACATGATTGTGCTTTTATATAAAACAATCTTCTAATCAACTCTGGCTTTGCTAAGTCACAGTATTTCGTATATGGTCATTCTCAGTTCATGATGCCTTTCACCTCTCCAAATTCCAGCCATTCAGAAATTTGACTTTGGAGAATTCTCATTAAATGAATATCCACCATGGCTTTGCCTGGTAATTTCAACCTTTGATTAGAGTAAATGCAATCTCTCCTTGGTGCCTGCAGATCTCACTAGAGAGATCTTTGCTGATCACTATTGGTGCGCACTATGGGCTGCACGCATGTATAGAAATGATTTGCATTTTTTTCTACAAAATGTAGAGATTTTTCTAAATGAATGGCAACACCTTGAGTTTTTGTCGACTGGGAGCAATTTCATAATCTAGCGTGTATGTAAATACTGTTTTTTGCAGCCTATCCACCAACCTTGACTCTGTTTTTATCAACTGGTAGCTCTTTCCCCTTCACAATTTTCGTACCTGCCATCTCCTTTAGCCGCTTTCTTCTTTTTATGTCTATGTTTGCCTGCATAAAGCTTCACTCTTGCATTAGGTGTCCCTTTAACGCTATGAGCAATGTGCTAGCCTGCCATGTTAGCCATACCTTTGATGCTCACTATATCAGAAACAATAAAGCCCAGCTCTGTGATCTTACAAATGCGAGTGAACACTAGCTTTGCAAATAATCCATGGTACAAACCAAAAAAATCTTGTAATAATTGCAAGCAGTTTATTTAAAAGCAAGGAGAGGAGAAAAGCCGCAATACCACATACCCTTAATTTTAAAATGCCCAGGAAAAGGCTTTTCAACGTTTTTGTTTATTACTACAAATAAGTCCTTCATATCCCTCCTGTCTTCCAGAATATGTACTACTGTGACTGCGTCTCTGCAGTGGATGACCACATGGTATTCCTTTAGGATCCCATCAGTTGACATTCTTGAACATACAGATCAACTCAAGAGTGCCCTTTAATTGTGCTCAGTTGAACACAGGGAGGATTTAAGCCTATGCAAAACATTAAAAACAGCCTTAAATTTGCTAAATTTTTGCTGCATCTCAGTTTCATAGAGAGCCACAATGTGTTTGCTATGAGGAACTCTGCTACAAGCAGTCAAAGAGACAAGTTGTTGAATGCTTAATCAAACCTGGTTTTCACCCAGTGAAACAGAGCATTAACTTGCTTCAGAAGCTGCATCTACATAACATTCTGCAAATGTCTTGGGTCAAAGGACAGAAGCAAATCTTAGCACTTTACTTGTTTTGTTTTGGTTTTATGCTTACTAGGGATCTCACTGAGGAGTTCAAGGTTATTTTGATCTTTAGGGTATTTCCTTTAGGAATTTTTTTGTGTAGTTTACAATAGTAAACTGAATTTTGTGTAGTTATTTCTTGGATGGCATCAGAAATAAGACTTATTATAATAAAACAAATCATGCAAACTACCTCAAGAAATACAGCTGTAGCTCAACATATGTGTACAACAAAAGAAGTCTTACAAAGTGAGTATTTAAGAAGCTACAAACTTTTTATTGCAAAATTACTGGAAAATTACGTATGGCCTCACAGAAATGTAACAAACAAGAAAGAAAATCTATAAAGCCATCCATTAATTACTAATATTAAATAAACCATAGTATAAAATAGGCACATTTCTAGGAGGCAAAAGCAATACGAAACTGTCTGCCATGATGTTTCAGGACCAGAACTCCTGATTTTTAAATATAATACAGCTTATGAGTAAATAAATAGTATATAAATGCTACATTATTTATTATATGATATGATAGGATATAATATGATATGTATCAATACTCTCTACTACATACAGATCTGCCATGTGTATATACCCCTGGTGTATTAATACTGACATATTGATAGTAATAATATATCACTATTAATACATACATATATTATGGAAAATAATGTATACAAGTGTATATCTGAGCAGAGGACATTTTATCCGAAACACCTAGGGGCTGCCAAAAATCTATGACTAAAAAGACACCGTTAAGTTGAGAAACATGAAAGACAGTCACTACCAATCCCATATTTACCCACAGTTTCTTTATGTATGTAATACAGTCTGCACATGCCACCGAGTACTTCTACCTGCACTGACATCTGCTGATAGAACTTATTTTCTTTCCAACTCAAGGGCTCTATGGAAAGAAAGATCTATTAAAACACTCAAAAAGCCTAAACCCCCAACTATTATGGTCAGATTCACACTTCCTCTAGAGTAGCTTCATTTCTGAACCAATATCACTGAAATTCCATTGATTCAAAAGGAACAAAATGGTGCAAGAATAAACAAAAGCCTCTATTTCATCCTTTAGGGGTGAAAGCAGGAAGACAAAGCACTAGAAAGTGTTCGAGTTGTTGCTATATATGTAATACCATGAAAAGTTGACTTTGGTTGACTTGTTTTTCCTTACTGTTTCCAGATAGAGGTCTTAAGTTAGGAATAAGAAGAGATATAAAGCACTCGAAACCAAATTCACATCAGTAGTATAAAACAAATCAGGGAGTAGTAATAAATGTCAGAGCTGCAGCAGCAAAGGCAAGTCACTGCTTTTTCTCATACTTAAAGTGAAATACCTAGCTGTTATCTTTGTGCCTGCAGAGCCTCCCTATTGTAGATTCAATAATACAAGAAGCTTCTTATCAGCAGCCCGGGTGACTGATTGGAGCTGTGATATGTTTAGACAATGCACTGTATTTAACTGAATTTACAGATGCCCCAACTCAGACTGGAGTAGTAAACGCCAGAGACTAATAGGAAATTAAACATGTACAATGGACTAACTCCATTTGCTCTCACACACTGTAATGTGTTTAGTTAACTTACTCATAGTCACACTTTATCTTTTTCTCCATGGATTCTCTAGGATATGTTTCAAATTGGTCAAAGATTAAATCTTCCTTTCATTTTTTTTCACCATTTTATTGGTGCTTTCCCTTATTATTTGCTACTCTTTCTCTTGTGCAGATAAGCTAAACAAGATGACCCCAGGTATACTCTGCCAACCCAATTATCAGCTAGTCAGGGAGTAAAGTAAGAGTACAGAAGATTCCATAATTCTAATATTAATATGAGAGGAACAAAATCAGCTATTTATCTGAAAGAAACTGTTTATTTGGCTCATTTGAAATTTAAATATGAATTTATGGTGAATACATGCAGGAACTTAGTTTGTGGAATGGTCACTAAAGACATGGTTTAAACTAACAGTTATTCTGTATATTCATTAATGAACACAGTATAGAATAAACATACTCCGAATAAACCATTCAGAGAAGAAGAGGCTTTACATAACTTCTGAATCTTCTCTCCTGTAACAGAGAGGAGTAATTTCTTTAAAAATAAATTCTAGGACTAATCTGTGTATCTATTTGCCTCTCCTGAAAAAATTTTCAAAACTAAATTCTTCATTAATATCTCAATCAGATTGTGGCTGTATTGAACTAAAACGAAAGAATTTTTACTCATATGGAAAAAGGGAAAAAAATCGAAAACAAAATATTCTCACAGCTAGAAACAGCTTCGGTAGTTATAATTATTATTTTAGTTCTGAAATAATAAACTCAGTTAAAGCTTATATAAAAAAATCTTAGGTCTGAGACAGAAAAAAGAGGACCTACGAAAAGTTTCCACATATGTAACACAAGAAGAGAGAAAAGCACTTATTTTCCAAGCTACTGTCTTACCTCTATACTTTTTGGGCCAAATCCCACAGTCAAATAGCCTGGTAGATCTAGACCACTTGCAGAAGAAGGGGTCAGAATAAAGACTAGGTAGGTAAAACAGTGGAATATGCCTTACCAACTTCCCAGAGAAAGAAAGACCATTTGGAAAAAATATTGACCCACTCTCCAAATACTATATGCATAAGGATGTTAATTAGTTGAACGCTTTGCCATGAAAGGACCAGTTATTTGACATCTGATGGAAACAACACATCAGAATGATAGACTTCCAACCTGCTCAAAAAACGAAAGCCCCAGGCTTCTGATTTGAAAAGTGCCACTACAAAAATACATTCCTAGGCTCTGGAGTTTTTTAATCAGATGTTATAAAAAAGGGTGTAAGATATTACCACTAGGCTATACTTAATTTTTGCCTGTCCTATTGAGATCTTTACCTATTTCCATTCCTTAGTGTATATCTATAACCCACATGGAAATTAATTAGTAAAATGGTCCTTTTCTAACTGCTTTCCCCTGATACAATATTTGCCCTTGTAAAGACCTGAGTTTAAAAAAAAAATTAATTCTTACTCATTTTTTTTCTATCAAAAACCAGTTTCTTGAATTCTTTGGTAACACCCCACTAAACAAAGCTTAATAAAATAATAGTTATATGTGAAAAAGGATTTCATGAATTTTTTTTTTTCAACTAGTGGACAGTACTATAAATATTACTTTTCCTAAACAGGTCTTTGAAGGTATTTGAAATACAAGACATGGATAAATCCTTGACCAATCTTTAATTAGCACCACTGATGAAATATTTATTCTTTTACTCTGAATCTAGAAAACCAGTAAAGCTGTGTTTGCATCTTTTATCAATTTAAATAATAGCTTGCTTTATTGCTTTTGTCTTAAGAACAGACAGGCTGAAAAATTAGTTGTACCCATAATAAATTTCTGGCTGCCATGGTCTATATAGTTATGGTAAATATTTAATAATGCCATTTAGATCATGGAGACCTCCTGAATGTGTAATTCACATTATTCCATGACAGATGTGTGCAAATGTGTGTGTCCACTTTACAAACCATTAAGAAAAGTATTAGTAAAGAAGAGTTTCTTTAATTTTTCAGCTATAAAAGAACAGGCCTTTTATACGTAGCACTGAACTACTTGAGTCATTGAATCCTGTCCTGCTTAATGGTAAGAAACCATAGAAATAATTACCTGTCTTAAGTGGGAACATGGCATACCTACTCTGCTCCCACTCACACCATGGAACCAAACAGGTTACCCAATAATAAGTAACACACTTCTTCTGAAAGATCTAAAGCTCCTGCCACGAGCAGGTGGTTTGGCCTATGTATGTGTACATGTACATACAGAACGCAGCACACAATGGTGCCACCACAGCCCATCATGTACACTGGACTAAACACACTTGGAAGAAGACTGTGTAAATGGATATACAGCAATGCACCTCAAGCTGTAAACAAAACACCAAAATACCTAAAGAAAAACAGGATGCTAACTATCATCCATACATTAGCACCATATTACCACCAGGATATCATGGCCATATTCCTCCTATTATTGCTTTTGCTTTTTGCAACAAGAGGGAATTCCTGGTGACTGCTGTCGAAAGCAACATTGACGCAGAAGAATGGAGAGCATGAATGAATGCAATACATGCAGGCAAAAACAATACAAACATCAAAAATGCAACTGAAATGAATGGACTCTTGAGAACCTATAAATAATTAGCAATATTCTTGAATGGTTTTCTCCCAACTCATTAGGTGTTACTGCATTTTCCACGAACCTACCACATGTTGTATACCATTTGTGTCTTTGCCTTCACTTCCATTACACTACTTAGTCTAAGTAGATACAAGGACATTATCAGGAGGGAGTTATCTCTATTTGTTGTATGCGCTGGAGTTTTAAGAGACGACTGTACTGATAGCAGCATAGTGTGTTTTATATTTGTACTTATCTGACTACAGTGTAATGGAGTTCAGAATTCCAATAGAAAAGCTAATATAAAACACCTAAAATAGCAAGAAGGAAAAGGATTGGATGTGTGAAGGGGATACAAAACTAGACTGACGTCATCTTTCACAAAGCTCAAATAAAAAGACAGATTTCTTGGAAATATCTTTCAGGATGTTTTGGTTTAGCACTATGAAGCTCATTCTGTACCCAGTAGCTCAGTGATGCTGTTGCCAGTTACTGCAATGGGATTAAAAAAAAGGCCTTTTGTTTATCAGTACTCAAAAATGAAGAGCTGATTTATTATCTCTATTACAAATTCAGTAGAGCAATGCCCCATGCATGTGAAGCACCATTGTGAAAACTAAGTTTTGGTAAAAATCTTTTCTATTTAGGGAAAATAAGCTATTCAAACTTACAAAGTTATTTTATGTCAGTTGAAAATTTAGTATAAAAATTAATTTGTCATCTTTTGCTAGTTTAGATTGCTTTTATCTAAACACATTTAAATAAACTTTCCTAGGAATGATCAGCTGATAGTTCAGTATAAGGCTATATGACATTTATTGCCATTTGCATTATCATTACCTACACATGACTTAAGATAACTGTCACCATAATTTCCACTACACAGGGTGCATGCATCTACACACCTCATTATGCCATCTAAAACCCCTTACAGTTGCAAACACTGCACAGACATCCCCAGGTTTGGTCTGCAAAGGCAAGAAGTCAGAAGTCAGAAAACATGAGAACCTACAATAGTTCATACAACATTAATTTCTGCTTTCTTTCGCATCAGACTTTAAACAGAAAATTAGGCAAATAATGCTCAACTTTGCAAATTAATATCCATTTGCTCTATGCTGTTACTAACCTGAACACATACGATATTCTACATGCACTTTTGAAACTGAGGAAGATACAAAAATTTATAATATTTGCAAGTGCAAAACTCTTTCTACTTCACCTGATTTGTTAGCAACCTCTTAACACTTAAATTTCAGAACAGAACCACTGAGTGTTACTGGAGGGTTCCTACCCATCTTAGCTTGTAACAGAAAAGTCAGAGATGAGAAAGGGTCAGTTAGCAGGGCTAGAAATAGTCTGGCCCATTTGTCTTCCCTTGGTCTCATGCTGAGTGAGCTTATGACCCAGGGATCTGGGTCACTCCCAGAGGTCAATTCTGGGAATAAGTTTTTTCTCTGTTCTCTTTCTTCTTCTTTCCACAAGAAAATTTGTTTATTTGTTTTTGACCAAACCAGTGCTCTCAAAGCAGTCAGGGCCTGGTTGTTCCATAAGCCAAGTCTGTGTTGGGAGACAGCAATATGGTTCCCTCTCCCTCCCCATTCCAGGTCCACTGCAACTCTGTAATTATTTATTATATTGTCAGCCTGACAAAATTTTCATGAGGAATGAAAGCAAAAGAAGAACAAAGGCAATTTTTCACTATTTGTATTCCAGCATAGGCTGAATGGAATTTTACAAGAGAAAGCATAAATATTTCTTTATCCCAAGACAGAGGCCTTTGCCAAATAATAAAATCCTGCTACAAATAATGGAGATAGAAAACCTTCCAAAATAAAAGGCTGCAAGATTGTTTGGAAAATAAAATATGTTTAGTCACTCAAAAACGAGAGATAGTACAAGCTGTGGTTTGTGTTCTCTGCTCTCTGAGAGGTCAAGAAAACACACCGCATTTTTTACTAGGAAAGGAACTTCCCAGTTTTGACATCTGACCACAAAAAAATCTTCTTCCAATAGGCAAGTCACAGCACTAATGGAAAGATATTCATATGTCTCAGTAGGCAGTTCATACCTTCAATCCCAGCCAGAAAAACAGCACTGCACAGAATATATGGAACACTTCAGCTTCATACAAATTTTTGGGAGGGTTTGTGAGGGTTTGCACTTTGGCAGACAGGAATCTGAACAGAGAACACAGTCCCTAAAGTTTTCATAAGAAAGGGAGAGAAGATGGCGCAGTTGAAAGTTTATGGGCTCAGTCAAAATTCTCAGAGTTGAGCAGTGAGCCTTCTACTGCTGACTGTTTCAGATTTAAAGCTCTAAAGACTGAAGCACTTGGAAGACCCAGCTTGGACTCACAAGAGGGTGGTTCTCATCACAAAAGCATGGCATCCAAATCATGAATGACGTACCTCATTCATGTGAGAGGCCAAGTGTGAAACCTAAGAAAGGCACAAGTCTGAAAGAGGAAGCCATAAAGGACTGGGAGAAAGGGCCAAGAGGAAGAAGTTGGATGTAAAAATCAATTTCTTTTCTTCTCACTAGCTACACTGTAAGAAAACATATTAACGAGAAAGATTTTGCCCAAATGTTACCATTTTACTTTCATTTGGATTCATGGTGGTTCTTTCCATGAAAGGGTATACATGCCAAAGCAAGGTTTGGCTTACCAACCACATTTGGTGTGCAAATAACACTTTGGCCTTCAATAAAACTTAAACAAAAACAGGAAAAAACCAAAGTTTTCCACTGGAGCAGGCAGATTTTTGGGTTAATTTGTTTGTTTTGTAAAGATCTTTCCTTTTCCATTTACATGCAATAATATAACTAAATAACATGCCCAACATACAGCTGACAGTTCACGGAATTATCCAGGATAATTGCCAAATAATTTTTCTTATTCCCTGTTTTCTAACCAAGGGGATTTAAGGTTCTTCAGAGTTTTAATGATGTTTAAGTTATTTAAAAGTAGAGGCTGGCTTTCCAAACCTGAATAATTAACACATTTTTAAATCAATAGCCTCTGCTATGATCTTTGGTTTTTTTCTAAAAAAAACCCCTTATGCTGTTTCGTATCAATTTACAAAAAGAGCAACTTCTTGCTTTACTACTACACTGAAATATCACTTACAAGCTTTTCAAGCCCATGTTGTCTATGTTGCACTAAATGTGAAAACTGTCTCCCTGATTCTGCACCATGCTTTACAAAAAAACCACACCGTTTGCAGATCAAAGGGAGACGATTTATGCTTTCATCCCAGCTGACGGACGATTAAATTAAAACAGATCAGCAGTACAGTGCATGGGCAGGTGGCTTTAGCTGCCACTGTCGGCCTCAGAGCGATTAAATTGCGGTGGAGATGGAGGGCCTTCCGCTCTCATTCCCGCACTTACAGATCAAACGGTGACAAATGAGATGTTACTGCTCTTGTAAAGCAAGGCTACAATCTGTCAAAATCCAACATAATTTGTGACCCTACGTGACATCCTCTTTCTCTTTTTTTTGACATTTGAATACAGTGATTGTACTAGAGTCAAGTCCATTTAAGTGAATATAGTCAATTCTATCTAAAGGAATATAGCCTGTTAGCTCCAACATGGTAGCTGAATATATATCTGGTTAGTACTCCAGCGACCCTTTGTGTTAAGTGCATACCATTAACAATGAATTCTGATTTTTCCAAGTTATATAATTTGATATCTTGACAGCTCAGACACTTGAAGCACCACTATTTGTTTTAAATGGCTTTATTTTATTGTTTAAATGTCAGTATCAAAATAAAGTAATGCATACAGTCTTGTCAGTTCCAATGCAGTGGGAAGTGTTCCTGTGAGTGGAAAAAAGGCCTTGAGAGAGTTTGTTCTAAAAATGGTCTAAAAAGTCAATTATGTCTTTTGCTGCATCCTTGGATGACTTGCAGAATTTTATTTACACTGGGTCTTGTGTTTACTGGGGGAGCTTACCCAGGTACTGAAAAAGGAAGCACAAAAGCACTGCGGCATCTTTAAAGAAAATGTCAAATTAATAAATAAAATCTTCAGGGAAAGATACATTTAAAAAAACGTAATTGCATGTGTATTAATTTTTAAGCATTTGTACAAATTGCCATAAATTGGCATAGTATAATCTGAAAGATCAAAAGCATGAACTCTACCCCAAACTGCAAATTAATGTAGTCAGTGGAAATCTGATTTGGAGAATACTTGCAAGAATTGATTAATCCCTCTATTCTTGCTTTTCTTTTAAGGAATAAATACAGTTTACAACACAGCAATATTGTTAGAGTTTGATCGTATCCATTTCCAGTAACTTTGGGGTTAACAAGTTCTTCTTCACCACAGCCAAGAATTTACAGCATTTATCGTTCTCTTAACATTTTAAGGTGGGCAGTTTAGCTTCTGCTACAAAGCAGTCAAAGATCTGATCAAGGGGCTCTTTATATTTTCTGTTGACCATTGTTCTTTGGGCAGGATAACTATGCCCTCCAGGGAATTAAGTTAGAAACAGCTTTATTTACAAAGAATGAAGATGCATACAAAATCTCTCAAGTGAAACTCTAAGGGGAAAAGCAGATACGGTACAATGGAAAGTATTTATACTTAAGGCTCATGGAGCACATGCTGTATACACATTTTGTCCTCGGTCACAATGTAAACCACAACTTCTGTCATCACATTTGCATACATTCCCATAATGTTTAGCATATAGTGCTTCAACTGGCAGCAGCAATAAATTTGCTAATAAATATAGCCAGCAGCTAAGGTGCATGCCACAAAGCTACTGTAGATAATCTGCCATGTGCAGAAAAATCCAGCTAGTGGCTGGCGCCATATTTGGCAAATTATATACACTAATCCTTCCTTATCGCGATGACCCTCGTAGTCTGTCTAGGCTTCAAGGCCTGTCAACACCCTATTGTTACCGATTTATAAAAAGGAAGACTCAGCCCATGTGCCACACTCCATCCTCCTAACCTTGCCTATTAAAGGCAGGGTCTCTGAAGCCATCTGACACAGAGAGCGGGGAGCGGTCATGTATATAGTTTACATCGGCAGCAGAACAGCACTTCACCCTAAACAGAGCTCTGCGAGGTCCCAGGTCACCAGGTCTATTATGTCAGGAGTGCACTGGAGGCGTTCGCAATAGCTGATGCCTACAGCTGTGCTGGGCAGTTGTACGTGCTCTTGGTAAGGAAGTGCACCTATGGCATGCTGGCAGGGATAGGATATGCAGAAAAAAACCCTCTACAGCAGTGGGCTCAGAAATAAAGCCACAACGCAACAAAGGAAGAGCAGCATTTCCGCTTACTACATCATTTTTCTTGCTATTAGCTATCTAGGGGAACTACTTACTTTGAATTCAGTATTAGGGCTAAATACTACATTACCCATTACTACAAGGTACCAGCTGAGCTGCTTCACTCACGACTTGGGCAGAAGAGATACTTCTCAGGCTGCAGCGAGGGGGGAGTGCAACAAAACACCCATCAAACCAGTTACTCCAGCAACTTCTCTGCACCAGAATGTGCAGTTTATTTCAAACTGCAGGATCACTGGGCCAGGGATTGTCACATAGTGCTAAATTCCACCACCAAGCTTGAAAGAAACAGCAACAAATGTTTCCCTACTGTTTGTACATAGGACTGTATTAGAAAATGATCTGTTGATTTGCAGCAAGATATCCTATTGTAATGACAACCACAGCACAAGATTGCCAACTGGCCCATGTTTAGAGGCGATTTCTGGCTTTTTATGTGTTCTATTCGGCTCCAGCTTTTGTAAAGGCTGTTCTAGTTTTATAGGCTGTCGCAAACCACAGAGCTGATCTCATTCCACTCTTCTTCCTTCCCTCATCTCTTTGCTTCTGATGTAGATTCTGTACCAGTCACAGGGGATGTAGGGTAGGCTTTCACCTTTGACTGTAAGCATGATAGGAGGAGAGAGAAGGGTGGCAGAAACATTATTAACTTTAAAATATTTCCTGTTCCTCCAAGATGAGAATAAATTGCCCCCATATGACTATGTGGTAGAGAGATAAACTGTTCTCCACCCTTTAGGAATCCTCTACCACCTCAGGGTTTTCCTTCCACGTCCCTAAATAAAACCCTATGCTGCTTCCCATGAATAACATTTTTTAATAATTTAAAATATGCCCAGTTTGTTGGGGTTTCTTTTTTTCCCCTCACTGCTTATTATGTTTTTCACTGGCTCCTTCAGATTCTGCACCCAACCTGTATCTATTGTTTCATTAATGAGGCCAGCTAAGAGTCATATATTTCTATTTAGCTTCCCAGGCAACAAAATGGAAGCACGTGTGTGTGTAATGCTACCACAACCAAAGGCCTCCTAGGAATAGAGTGAGAACACAGTGCCTTTGATTTATAAATAGATATCACTATTTATAATGCATAAACAAAATGTTTCATGATTTGTAACACTAAGCCCAGGCAGTTATATTGTAAAAAAAAAAAAAAGAATCCAAATGCCTACTGTCTACAGAAATAGAAACACTTATTTACGCAAGCATCATGAGGGCATGGGGGCTGATACTATATGAACTCCTGCCAGTTAAATGAGGTACTTGCTAATTGCTGTCCCGTATCTTCAAGGACCAAAGGGGCAGAACAGTGCCACGTGAGGCAACATGGTATCATGTAGCACAGCTGAACCCAATCCAGGTTAGATTTAATGTTCAGAAATGATCACATACTGTATTACTCATGTCCAGCAACAACATTTTGATTACAGGAATGCCAAGCTCCTGGTTTTAACCACAGCCAGCACTTGTTGCTACTGAAAGATTAATGTTATCTCTATATTTAAGTAACCCTCATATATGGCCAAAATTAGACTGTAAGAAGTCCAATGGTCTGGGAGTGAAAGTGTTTTCAGCAGCAGTCTACAAACGCAATGCTTGGGCAAACCATCTGAATGGTGCCTATTCAGCGCAGTGTAACCACACCTGTCATAAGCAGCAGCATCCTTAGCACCTTGTGCATCACTGCAGAGATGTTTCAGGAGAGGATAAGTCAGTTACTTAACTTCTACTGGACACGGTGAAGCCTTACTACCAAAAATTACGCAGATGAGTGAAAGGAGGAAACTGAATGCAAGGAGATAATGTTCAATTAGAATATAAGGGTTTGGTTCTTATGTATTTTGAATGCAATCAATGCTATTTCAGTCCTGAGTTCTGTAACTAATATCTTCTACTAAAACATCTGTATTTGTCACTTATTTTGCCAAGCGTACTGCTAGCTTACTGCTCATTCCTTCTGGCTGTGTAATGAATAGAGACACACTGATTTCACTTTCAGTTCTCACACTGGTGGGGTAGCCTGTGCTTTCCATATGCTAAACTCAATAAAAACAAACAAAACAAAAATCCAAATATAGCTCTATATGAAAGTGTCACTACTCATATTTGAACAGCAGAGCATAGCAATTAAAATTAATCAAAAGAAGAATGTGGGAAAATTTCTCTATCATCTATAAGGTCTAGCCTCAGAAGTCTCAAGATTTCAGCAACTGTTCAACTGATTATGGATCAGGCCTAATTTATAACTAAATTTGCATAGTAAATCAATACTGCTGGTTAACAGCATTGATAACCTACTATTGTGATTTTAATACTAAAGTTCATATTGTTAAAACATGGTGCAAAAGTTAATGTACATATTGTATTGCATCACAAAATAATTTAAGCATACAGTCACTGTTGTGCAAGAGAGAATAGCCATTAACATTTGACGGACAAGTCATGGTATTAGAACAATAATTTAGAAAAAAGGATGACCTACTATTGTTCTCTTTCTATTTGGCCCATTATATAATGTGTAGTATAGTAAAACTACTGACTTTGCGTTTAATGTGAGACTAAAATCAAACATCAGTGAAATCAAGCCTCTGGGTTTTCTTTATCAGCATACATTGACAATAGAAGAGGTGAAGTACTTATGCTCACAGAAAGTTTAACATCTTCAGACACACTCATGGAGACTTATTCCTGCAAAACAGTTTTCTAAGCGCAGGACCCTCAACCATGTAGCACTAGGTAGCTTATTTGCCACAAATACTTCATTTTTAATTCCTCTTTCATTGCTTGCACATAACTATTAATATGCAAACAAACATTTACCTGGAAATGCTTATTTTGAACTCTTCTCTTTTAGCGCAGACTATCCCTTTGAGAGGAAACTGGCTTCTATTTAAGACTTACTTCTTCAATAGGGTCTATGAGTTTTGCAATTTAAAATTAACTTCTCTCTTCTAACAAGATAATCCTGAGCAGGACTTTCAAGCACTGCAGCGCTAATAAACCACATGCAACCCACAGAACAGTATGACAAAATTCAGTGAGTGATGGTACAGTTTTACAAAACACTTTTCCACATAAGGCAGTTTCCATTTTGTCAGGACAATTCTTTCAGAACACTCAATCTCACCATCTTTTCAGTTATTTTATTTTCCTGTTCTTAACACTGTTCCTATTTGGTTTTATTGGGTCTTTTTAACTACTGGTTAAAACCATACTTTCACAAAATTTTGAACTCCTTAAAAAAATACGACCCCCTGAGAATGAAACAGAAATGTTTTGGAAATATTTCTCTAAGAAGTTGCATGAAGACATCCTAAACAAGTTCGCAGCCTGTACTCCTATAAATCAAAATTGCTTAACACACGGCTTTCCCCCCCCCCCC
>VWZF01001873.1:840173-909506 GCA_013396755.1 Sclerurus mexicanus
CCCCCCCCCCCCCATTGCTGCCACTGCTTTGTTCATTCCTGATGCTGTCTGCAAGGCGAGCGAGCCCTCTTCCTCTATCTGCTTTGCTAACTTTGACAGAAGTTATTTTGTGAGCACTGCTAAACAAAGGATGCTACATTGAGTCTTTTCTGTACTCCAGTGAATACCCTGCCACTGCTACTGGTAGAATTATGTGCTTAAGCTTCCATGTTGTCTCCTACATAGTCTAGCAAACATACACTTGCAAATAGCAGAATCTCCCCTACATCATCAGTTGTGACTCAATTCGCATCCTTGTTCTGCAAACTGAGGAGAAGACACAAAATAAGTTCGCTGAGATTCATCTGTCCTTTCCCAAGCCTGGGTGTGACAAAGCCATCTGCAACGTACTTTATCACACAGCAGACAATGGGCAAAACACCACGGTTCAGCAATAAACACTTCACACTAACAGCATAAAATGACTAACTGGTTATTGTCCCGTTGTTCTTTAGACAAAAAACTCTCTCTTTCTCTAATCTTCCCTCAATACAGACAAAACCTTCCTTGTGCCCAACAGAGAGGAAAAAGAGAGAGAGGAGCGGGCTTTACGTCCTTTCCACACTCACAAAACCAGTGCTTTACTTAGAGCTCAAGCCTGTTACAGCCGATGATTTTCAGTACTATCTTCAACCTGTCCCAGCGAAAACCCAGCAGAACTTTCCACTCGTGGATATTAGCCTTCTGCGTATATCAAAACTGCCAGACAGAGAAAGGATAAAACTGAGATTAAAATTACTTTCCGTCAGCCATGCTGAGCACGGACACCTTCTGTACTTCAGTAACACGAGACCAGACCACGAGCATTCAGTGTTTCTGAATAACAGTGTCCTAACACAAATGTCCTTGGGAAAAGCGAGAAGGGAAGAAGGAATATTTCAAAGAAAAGAGTTAAGGCTCCTGTACTAATTTTTGTAAAATGAACAGTAAGAGGAAACAGTAATTGAAGAGAGATTACTCATAGACTGTGTGCCAACTGGTGTGCACCAAGATGACACATTTTTTTTTAAAAGCACTTGGAGAATTCTTCTTCATAGCTCCTGGCTCATTTGGAGATCCTGTCCCAACATGACCTCAGAAGGTTCTCGGTGTCTGGCCAATGTAGGGATTAAGAAAGAGAGAAGCATTAACCAAAGACCATATTACACAAAGATTTTGTGGACTGTAATACATGGGCATATGATGATGCATTGGTTCAAACAAACAGAACCAGAACAGCTTTATAGTTTTAAGAAAAATTGATTATTATCAGCCATTCTGACCAAAACTGGTATTTCAGAGAAAATTGATATTCATTCTATACATATTGTAGTGGTTTAAAGTAAATGTGTATGTGAACACTTGGCAGAAATAAAGAAAAAAATTATCTGCAGAAGGACAATAATACTTGTAAGAGGAAAGGGAGAAGGAGAAGAGGAAAGAGAACAGACGTAATGCAAGAAGTTCAGGCTATTATTTTCATAAAGTGCATGCATGATTACAAATATTAACACCTGCTGTTTTTTGCAGCAACAGCAAATCTCAAAGTATTTCACAAATCAATCATACACTGAAAAAGGACAACAAGCATGAGAAAAAATCCAGCAGATAACTTATAGAGATGTTGTGCAGTAGCACAGAATGAGAATTAACATGAATACTTTACATCATTAAAATTAGAATTTAAGAATTCTTTCTAGAGAAAGAAAAAACTTTAGGCTCCACTGCCATAATACACCAAAACACTGCGGGGGGCAGTTAAGAGATGAGAATGGGAAGATTTCAATTGTTACAAGTTCCTATTTAGAAGAAAAAAACCAAAAAGAAAATATCATCTCCATAGCTTTTCTGTGGGAGGGTTATCTGTTGTAATTTGAAGAATGAAGTTTCAGATACACAGAAATACTCAGAAGATACTATGGGAATGGACAACTTTTAAATTACAAATTTTAAATTCCCACAATTCTTTTTTCAAAGAAGGCAAAGCAATCAATATTAAGCAAATAAAGCTCACCTGCATCTATCTAAAGCATTTTATTAAACACAAAGCTGAGAGTGAGATACGGCAATGGTAAATGCCCGAGGCTTTCATCTCTGGAGACCTCGGTTCAAAGCCTTGCTTAGACAAGAAAGAAGCCCATTTACAGATGTCAGCAAGCCAAATTTGATAGCTGTTTCCATGAAATACTGACTGTAACTTTTCTTGTGTTTGCAAAGTATGTAACTTCAGCACTAAGCATCTTTGCCATATGTGTTCCCATCAAACAACTACTTCATATTGGCATATGGCCACTCCTTTGCACAGGAGGCCTAAAACAGAATAAGCAGGCTTTAAGTCACGCCTAATGTACACCTGCAGTAAAAACTGAATGAACTGTCCTACTAGAGTCTTGTCTGCCACCTTCATGAACCTACTTGCTAATAGGATTGTCATCAACATCATGTTCCTGCAGAAGGGGGTATTAATGTATTACATAAAAAAGGTTGTGATTTCACAACTAAAACCTAGATGTTTATAGTAACTCAGTTTATCCAGGAAACAACTTCCGAAAAATAACCACTATACACAGATGGCTGCTGCTGGCAAAAGCAGTTTCAAACAGCTTAACATTTAAGGGAGACTCAGCGGATCAAACACCTGAAAGAAAATCCTAATTACAAATACCCATGCAGTGCTTGGACTTTTCATGTACTGCACAAGTTTAAATACATTATTGTTTTAGACCTGTTTATTTTAGAAGACAATAAATTAGACTCATCCCTCTTTTTGCTTGAATTCTTCTCAACAAAGACACATCGAAGTCTAAAACTGGAGCTTGCATCTCTTTCTTTTCAGTATGCAACCTGAAGGCTTCAGTAAGACTTGCTATTTGACTTTGCCATAGATGGATAGAGAAGAATAAAAAAAAGTCACTAAAATATAAAAAATGTAGCAAGATACGTTAAGAATTTATTCTGTGTATGGATCATGACTTCAGAATGTTGCAAAAACTTTAAAACCCCCAATGAACTTACCCGCTTTTCACAATACTCACCAATTCCAAATCATAAAAGAAAAAAAACCTGACTGAATTTTACATATTTTTACAGAACATTATCTACATGCAATGCTGAATTTTCCATGATTCTAGAAACATTTCTGTCTTTCCTAGCAATACTCATATTGATAACCAGGACGGAAGTGACAGCATAGTTAGAAATGCTCATATTGCTGTTTTCCAATATCTAATGGGCTTTCAAGAGCTATTTAAAAGGTTCAAGAGATTGAAAACAAATTATACGAACTTCAGAATGAACTTGTTTTCCATTTTTCATCTACCTTTCCCACAAAGATCTTTGTTCTCCAAAATTTTGTAATCATCACCTTTTCTAGAGCAGAGACCAATCCTCATTTCATTGCTTACAGAAAAACAGAGAACCCCAGAGGATTGCAACATGAATCCACGAAAGACCATAAAGCTGGTTGATTTGCTAGAACTATACATTGCAAAAATACTACCATTGCATTTTTCTGCTGTTTTGTCCAAGTTATGCCATTTGCATACTTAATTCTGTTCCTTAAAATATCAGACTTAACTCAAGTTTTCACATTTCTATTCTGCTCCATCTAGTGGATTATTGATTTTTGCAATGAATGCTGCAACAATAGTATTCTAATATACCATGCTGGGTTAGCTATTAGGACAAGGGACCATGTTCAAATGATTATTTTTTTGGCTTTAGATGAAACAAATTAAGTCACATTCCTGGGTACCTGGATAAAACTATAGGATTCTGGCAGCGTGTTCATGCAACATAAATGGGAAAATGGTGTCATTTAATTATATCACCAAAATGAGACTAAGTAAGGGACAAGCTTTGATTATAAGGGACAGGTGGCAAAATTTCTCCTGGTGCTTGCACAATTTACTAGGTCAGTCCTGGGGAAAAAGAATATTCCATGCCTGTGTTGTTTTGCTAAAACATCAATATCCTCCAGGCTTCATAGCCTAGATTTCAGAGTTTTCTTCCTTCACTTGGTGATAGGCAAAATGAAGTTACACACTTGATAAGCTGCTTTGTTTGCATGATACGAATAATTTTATTCAACCAATGTCTCCTCAGTACAGGGACATTGGGCATGGGTTTTTCCAGGGCAGTGCTGTTTATAATACTCTCTTTAAAGACTGCTGTTCAGGACTTCTGCTAACTTTTCAGAAGGATGTTTAAGGTAATGAGAGTTTGATTGATGAGAAGAAAAGTTAGGTAATTAGCCCATACTTATGTGTAGCTCATTTCAAATCAATCAGCAGCTTTTAATGGTAAGAATACTTGTCTCCTCAAAAGCAAATACAAAAATACTTAGCCAACAAAACGCCCCATATCAATGAATTAATAATACCTGTTCATACATGGAATCACCGGAACCAATGATTCAAAGACAATGCTATGCATATGTCTGCTAGGCTAGGTAGGGGATGTGTGTTCTGTGAAGCAATTTACAGCATAAGAAAGAAATACTAATTTGCTCCCCCAAAGCATATAAAGTTACTATGTTATTCTTGTTCTCAACTAAGAATCTAGCTGGGAAAGTATTAAAAAAGGGCCTATCACCACAAAAATTAGAAATCAATTGAAATATTAAGCCCAATGTTTTCAAAGTAGTTGTGGGAGTTTCTTAATACTTATTGTTCATTTCTAGTTGGTTTTATTTCTCTCTATCATGATAGGCAGCTCCAGTAGTTAGTTATAACTGGATGAGATAAGACTTAACTCCAGATTGATTTGCTTTTCAGGACCTTATTGTAATAGTATGCAGCTATATAGCACTTTCTATCAAAGAATCTTGAAGTGCTCCATAAATATTAATTCAATAAGTCTCACAACATGGAGGTGAGATAGCTCCATAATATTGTATCTATTATATTTTTGCTGGAGGCATATTAAGTAGAAGTGACTTGTTCTGGAATGGAAATTGGTCTTGATTCCAATCGTCGGATTTAACCACTAGAATTACTCCCTCCCATCTGCCCCCAGATCAACAGCAGCTTTGCTGCTGACTTCAATGGAGCCATGATTTCATGGAAAGACAAAACTCTTTCTTAATAATTTGCAACCAAACACTACTTTTTACGTTCAACATCCTGCATTTGGAGATATATCTTCAGTAAGTTTCCTCCTAGAAACAGATGACTGACATCAACAGAGAAGCAGTAAATATCATAAAGATTTTTAGTATGCATACAATTGACCTGACTATTACAGCTCAGGCAATATGACAATATACTCCTCTGTCCTGTACTGCTGTAATTCATGACAGTCAGAGTTCTGACTTTGTAAATAGGACTGCAGACTCTAATTTTCAGAAGTGACTTCCATTCTACATTCACAATTTTGCAATCACCGTAGTTGTGAGAACAGTGATATGCATTAAGGTAATTGATTGTGCTTTGAAATCAAGTAATCAAATGAGCTTCAATTAAGCCTGCAAATGTTTGAAGCCATGGAACTACAAAGTAAATTTTTTTTTCCTTGTAAGCTTTCAGCAAAATACACTAAGCAAAACTGTGTCTTCTTTCTGAATCAGCCTCACACGAAGTATTTAGTGAATACATTAAAGATTCATATTGTATGATAAATGGATTTAATAACTGAGGGGTCTACATGTGGTCTTTTTCTATTTTGATATCTCACTTTATACTTAACGAAATCCCACAAAAAGATGCAGACCTCTTACGTACCATAATGTCTAGCTTCTTCCATATGACCCACCAAATGGGAGCTGGAACCTGAAGAGAGACACAGGCTCCCTGTACAAAGCATTGGGGGAAGTTAGGCATCTCACGGCAGAACATAAACGAGTCAACATACACTTATTGCTGCCACATACACCTAGTTTGTACAGTCAATCTATAACTTTCAGACTTCTGCTTCCAGAGAAATCATCCTGGGTGCAGAAACATCATCTTTGCCCTTCCACGTCCTGGACAGCCTGACTGAAGGTGCTGAGGCATGGCAGTGGGATCCCCAGTATGTCACAGACGGAAGCGACTGTGGACACTGTTTCGCATCAGTCTGTTGAGGTGGGATGGTGTGCCCTGAGAATGCCTGCCAGATCACGCTCTCGGGGGACTCAGAGGAACAGCTCTTGTTCCAGAGTTAAACAGAAGATTACTAGTAAGCTGTTCAGACCTGTCAAAACACAAGACATTCTTGTGTTTGCACAGGAGTATGCCCCTGTAGATGGCTACAGAAATTTTACAGGCACTATAGAAACTACAGTGGCCTGAACTCCAGCACCTGGGAAATTCCACAGTTAAAAGACGAGCAGGATATCCCAGGACCGCCGCTTTGGATTAAAGCAGATAAATTCCACCAATCTCCTCACTTCACATACCTGCTGGTGGAATAATTTCAAATTGGATTATCATTATATATGCAAATTTCCATGAACCTCAGGTTATTGTTTAACATTCCAGATAAATATTAAAACAAAACAAACCCCCTAAAAACCAGCCTCATTATTTCTATGGTCCAAGAAAAGACCAAAAAAAATTTTCAAGACTGTTCGACTACTCAACCTGAATCTGCTAATACCTACTACTGCAGGTAAGATTTGGTGCTTTACTAATTCCAATGAAACTACCAGGAAAATCCCATCCCATAATAAGTGTTGGCAGCACTGCATCCTGAAATTGTAAACTCCTGAGGCACAAACCTGTCTATAAAACTCTTGGACATCTAAGGTGCTATAAAAATAATAATGCATTCAGCTTTATGCAATTTTCAGCTAAAAATCAGTCAATCCCTCTTCTCTACCCTCCCTTCTCCACAGAGTTACCGCAGAATTTTGTCCTGTTTGGGTAATACATACTTTTAATGCAACATTTCAACAGGAACCATTTTTTATGGTCTACTAATAAACCCTTGAAAACAGGGATTTATAATGGAAACAGTGACGGACCCTTAACTACAGTGTATGCAACTGTAATAAAAAGAATTAATGTAGTCAATTTGTACTACTGTTCTCAGAACAAAAAAAACATCTATTTCAACTGCAATCCTTTCAACAGCTGATTGGCAAGCCTGTCCATTTCTAGTCTGCAGTGTTGTCAGTTGTCTTCAACATGATAATGAGCCTGTCACCATATTCAAATAGCCCTGTGACAGCATGTTTTGTGAGCATGACGTCCACTGCAAAGGGTCTGTCAAAAAGCACCTTTCAGAAAATGAAAAGAGAATGCTTTTCTGATGATAAATCTAATTTCTTCATAGCTAAAAGAGTGAGATTTTTCATCTGATTTTGTCAGTGTTGTGTTGCATTTGTGTCTTCAGATAATCCTGCGTTGTGACGCATAAAATTTTAAAGTTACCTGTAAAGACAAAGTGAGAAATAATAATCTTTTTTGAGTTCACTGGAGGCCTTGCATAAAACTGCATTACTGCTGGCTTTCCGTCAAATTAAAACTGGAAGGGGGATGGAATGGCATTGGAGGTTAGCTTGCTACCAGAAGCAAATCAGGCTCACAATAAGGATCTCAAAGTCTACACACTTCATTTGTTAGGTCTTCACTCTTTCCCAAACAGCTTATTAAAAAATCTCCCTTGCTCTGTGTGCCCCTAGTTAAGTATGACCAGGCTGTACAAAATTCTCTGGCTTTCAGATCAAGGGGGGACAATGTAGACACAGGCAGAGCTCCCAAGTACTATTACAATTCAAGAGTGTATATTACATGCACTGTGTATTCCATATGTTCAGCTGCCACCCCTGGTCCTCATCAGATGGGGAAATTTTCACCAAGAGAAAAATTTAAATTATTTTGGCAGCACAGATTCCTGTGCATGTGTGTAAGCATCTTCTAATAATATCAACGGGAAATACAGAGGTGCATTGAAAGAGAGTGCTTTATTTCCCCTGCTGACAAAAGCTGGCCTTAATTTAACTTCACCTTTTAGGATTCTTTTCATCAGTAGCTGATTGAGGAGTCCACATGTAAAAGGAAGTGCTAAAAAGAGAAATGTAAAAGCCCAAACCAAAAAGCAACAAACCTTTCTCTCTTTCAGTCATTGGATGTGAATTGGGTGGACATGGCTGGACTTTGAAGTTCCAGGATCAATGACACACTAAGCTGGGAGCAGAAATTCCACATCTAGCTGTACCTCTAACGCCATGAGATTTTTACTAAGTAACTCTTTTTCTCTCTCTTAGGTTAAATACTGTAAAATGGGGATATTACTGTCTACATCACAGGAGTTCTCTAAAACTTAAAATAAATGTTCTCAGAAAAGATTGTTGACAAGCTCATGACACATTCACTGCAGAAAAGTCATGTTGCACAAGAACAATGTGTTTCAAAATTATTAAACAAGTTTGTTTCCTCAAATATTTGTGAAAAACAATGAATCTGTAAAGTTAGTATACCAAACGTGGATTTCCCCTGCCAACTACTCAACAGTGTTAAAATTCAGTATTTTGCTATTTGGACTACCTAGTGTTTATCAGGCCAGTAAGAACATAAGGTTGACAATCCTATATGGCTACAGTGTAAAGGATGTACCTGCAAGAATCCGGTGGGATTTGTCTGAGGTTAGGGACAGACAGTTACTACAGGTGTGAAGGTGCAACTTATCTTTATCCATTCTCCACCTTCAACATTTGCCTTTCAAAGGACTTTTTCTGCTTTTGATTCACAGCCTTCTTTTTTTCTGTTTACACAGATGAACAAATACTTACATTTACTCTGCCCACAATTCATGATTAAAATTATGAGTGAATATGGAATTTGATTAATTAACATCTAAGCTGAAATGAGACAATTTTTCTGGAAGTCAATTTTATTTTTTTGTTAGTATGAGGAGACCTTAATATAGTGGAGCTGTATTTTAAATTTGGAATATACAACATGGTATGCCCACACTTGATCATGTAATCCACTATACCTGTAACTGAATAAAATGCAAAGGTAGATTTTTACACATTTAAGTGAAAGCAACTAGGTATTTTGCAGCTTTCGGCAGCACAAATGGACAATCAATATTAAACATGACTGATTTTTAAATTCTTCATTGCTCAGCTGGAGAGAAGTATTACAAGGCCAAAAAGCAGAGCTATGGACAGCTGGCTTTGTGCAGTACCAGTTCTCTGCCTCAATTTTCAAGCCATTCAGTTCTTGGGGGGAAAAAAAAAAAGAAAGGGAGGGGGAAAAAGGCAAATAAAAAATCTAAACTAGGCCATACAAACATACAAAGAAAGCTTGGGTCTCTAGGACTTTCATTGTCTCAGGGATACGTCACCACCCCGAACCCTCATTAAAGCTGAAGAGATGCAGGAGCAGCATTAAAATGAATGCAAACCATTTGCCGCAATCTTCTGCTCACACCATCTCCAAATGAAGGCAGGCATTGCATAATCCAGGCAGCTAGAGCTCCTGACAGGTGGATGATTTATGCTCATAGTCGGAAGAATCGGAGAGCCTGCAGAGGACACAGCGTGAGCAAGGTGGTGGCGAGACAGATGCTCTCAGTGGGCTTGCAGAGGCTGGCAGGCTCCAGCCAGCTCAGGTGCAACTTGAACACTTTAGTACTGAACTCATATTGCCTAGATTCCAGCACAGCAAGATACCATTTACAATATTATGTACAGTAGATATACTATCAAACCTATCTGTGTGCCATTTATCTATTTGTGTACACACACACACAAAATACATATATTTTTCCTATTTGCAGTTCAAGTGTGTTCATGTACACTTTCCATGTATATATTCTCCATTGAAAAAGAGAGGGCAGATTAGGACAAATTCTGTATTGTTACACAGCCACATAGCATAAGTGAAATGACCAGAGTTGAACAGATGTAAGTGGGGGAAGAATTTGGCTCTAGTTTTCAGAGAACAGGGATAAATCTGGGGTATTGAAAATCCCTTCCGTTTATTAAGAGTGTTTGAAAGCTAGGAAAGGAAATGACTGGAGGAAAAACGAAAACACCCACAGGTCCAAATGTACTGGGATATTCTAATAATTATGCCATGTATCTGTAAAGCACAGAAAATGCCACAACCAAGTTGTTCTGCAGAAAAAGCACAATATTAGCAAAATATAATGTAAATGACACTCACATCATCTACTTCAGTCTTTCAACGAAAAGATTTCTCCTGTCAGGGTTATCTATAAATCCCATCCAAAACTGCAACATCATTTCCAACCACATAATCCAGCTTTCTATTCCAAAAGGAAGTATGTATAATAGAATTGGGGGTTTGAATTTTCACTGCTGTTCTGTAAGCAAGAAACTGGTCTATTAGAAAAAATAAATGAAATTACACACACATAAACAAGATATACCTGTTTGTGTAATTCAACTATATAGTCATTTGTTCTTTAATAGAAAAGGTGAAGCCAGGACTAAATTATCCTACCTCAAGCATACCAACAAAATAAACAATTCACCTGTCTCACATTGGACCCACCACATTTTCCAATCAAACCTGTCACTTAATTAAGTAGGTAGTTCTCAGGGGCAACCAAAGAGTTAAAGCATTCTAATGTGCACACTGCAGGTTATCTGGGTTGAATCTGGGACTTTGCTGACTCTCAGCTCCTCTCCACTTTAACAGATGGGGTCAAAGGTGAAACTGCAGACGAGAATTAAAGACACAAACATCCCTTTAATCAGATAACACATTCAAAGACTTGCAAATTCCCAAGAAGCCACTTTACAGGCACGTGTCATGAGCTATTCCATAAAGGGGGAGGGAATGCTGGAGAGGAGGGAAAGAGGACTTATTTCAGCTAACCAGTGTTTAAAAAGTCTGGAAATTAGAGAAAACAAATGGGAACAAAATGGGACAGATCGCTAGCAATCAGAATGCTTTCAGATTGCACATCTCTCTAGAGAGGAACACCAATGTCTGAAGCCTTCACACTGTACTCAAATGTTTTTTCTAACTTCATTAATCAGCCACATTTAAGAATACTTCCATAACAAGTATTTTAACGGGAGATGAGCTGAACCATCTTGCCAGGATGGATATCCCCAGCAATGTCAGGATGCCCAGAAGGAAATACAGTCATTCAGCATGACTAGGATTCACAAAAGAGTGAGTCAGGTAAGAAGAACCTCAAGAGATTAATGATTCTCTCTCCCACCTGGCCAGAAAAAGACTGCCTGGAAGATATGTGCTTGCAGCAACTACTTTCTCATCAGTATTCTTCTGATACAATTGTGGTATGGAAGACGAAAATGAATAGAAAATCATGAAAATGAGAGGAGATAAAAAGAGAAAAGAGAAGATTCCTATGTCATCTTAGCTATTCTGTGGCTTTGTTCTCTGATTACTGCATTCCTGTGCACCTCACACAAGATCAAGCAATGAGGCATGTGGCACGCTCCATCTGACAAAGAGATCAGCAAAGACTATGGCTGTGCACACAATACTCAGAGGTGTTCCAACTTCCCTTTTTGTCTGAAGTATAGTCAGAGATTTTTATTTTGGGGTGATGCTCTTGAGGGCTGTTGAAAAGGAGGAGCCTATTCTGGCTGTTTATAGTAAAACCATTACTCTTAGAGCTTCCCTTCTCAGCCCAGTTCTTCACCTGAGGTATAACTTAGCAGAAACTTTTCTAATACATCTTTGAGCAAGAATTCACAAAACCAATACATTTAAACTGGTATTTTAAAACAGCTTTCTACTTTTTAAGGGAAACACTCATTTTCCTATTTCAATATTTAGCAGTCTATTCCATCTTGAAATTGGAAGCTTAAGAGCTTCCATTAAAAGTTTGCCAGGGAAACCAGCAAGTGGTTTATGAACTGAAAACTCAGTTCAGAGCAAGACCTCTCCTAACATTCTAATAATCATGGATCTCAGTCTGGATACAAAGTGTATTTATGTCATCTCTTAAGTCATTTTACCTTAACTGATTCCAAAACTATACCCAGAAATGAAGTAACTTAGGACAAATAAATTCCTCTTCCCAAACGTTATCCACTGAAATTCAAGACTGGTCACACAACGAAATCTAAGGTGCCCTTTTCTAAAGCTTTCACTGAATTACAAAAAATATGAAAATGAGACAGAGCATAGGAACTGGCAGACACTGGAGACCTTTGGAAATGCAATTTAGCAGAATGTCATGAAAAGCAACATGTGGCTCTACAACTATTGAACAAATGATATAAGACTGATCTATTGATTGATTCCAATCAGAACAAAAGACACAGCCTGTCTTCAGTCAGTCACCCACAGGACTGAAAAGGAATATCAGAAAGAGACATGGGGCATTGGTGAAATAATTTTTATATTGGTGACTTAAAGTGACAACAACAGCACTGCATGGACTACTGCTTGGCTAGAAAAGAGAGAAAAGAGGAGACAAAAGATGAGGATGGTGGTCTTGTATTATTTGTTGACTCCTAGGGTCTGCATGTGCTCAGCATGCAGCAAGTTACCAACATTCTCTGGTCAGTCAAGCAGTTTTGGTGCAAAGCATCCACAGCACATCAGCAATTCTGCAATTAAGGGCACAGACTGGAGTAAAGCTGATTATAGAACAGTATCATGCAGATTTTCTTATAGAATATATTTTAATTTTTCTGAACTATTTTAATAATCAACTGTTTTAACACAGACTGAAATAAGATCCTATGCAAGCAAGTACTACAGAGTGTGGATTTTGGATCTGCTACACTAAAATTGTGAATCAAATTGACTTCTGATCTTTCACCTGATGATCCTGAGACCTAAAACAGATGCTTAAGAAGAGAAAAATAGATAAACGTATTAACTTCATTGCAACAATAAAGAGTAAAAAGGAAAATATTGATATTATTCAGTAAGTGAATATATTTAACATAGCTTGTGTTTGACTTTCTCCAGAATCATTAATCTAATAAAAGCCTATTGAGGCTTAAAATAGAGCTATGTTTTTCATTTATAAAGATTAATAGCTATATTAAGTGACTATTATGAGTGCAACAGACTCCCATCATAGTTTCCCTTTTCTATCATACAAATACCCAAAGAAAATAAAAAGAAAGAAAAATAAGAAAGAAATAAAAAAGGCTTGTTAGATGAGACCAACTACCAGAAGGAGCCAGTAAGCATGTCAAAATCTGAAAAAAGAACAATTAATTGCTGAATCACATTTATTTCAGATTTCAGGCTGCTGACTTTCAAACAAAAAGCCACACTGCAAACTGCTAATGAAATAATATTCCAGCCTCACACTGTGATTTAATGAACAGAACTGGCAAAGGCTCACCACTGGCAAAAAACTCCTCAGCTGGTAAAAGGGCAGTGACTGGTCAGAGAGAAGACTGTGGCTTAGTCACATTGATGTCTCAAAATCCATGTTGATTCTTTTTTTTTTTTTTTTTTTGGAGGACAGGAGAGATTATGAAATGTAAAATATTTGAGGGATAATGCTATATGAGGTAACAACTGCAGATGGAAATTTTAGTGCTTCTCAACACATTCATTGCTTTGACCAAGTGAAGAGGCCAAGTGAGTTTCCCAACCTCCAAGCTTTTTGGTGCCAGTCCCTCCCAAGCAGCAAAAGTCTGCCTGTACATCTGCCACATGGTTCTAGTTACCAGCACCTGCCATCTTTTCAGTACTTCACCTCAACTAATTCTACCTTGCATCCTGTTGTTTCTACTACAATTTTACACAGCAAGAGTCTTACTGAGGAGATGCAAGTGCTGGCCAAGCAAGGGCTAAGTAAAATACAGAAAGGTTGGCTCCAAAGTAGCACTGCAGAGAGATGCATATGCATCAGCATTAAATGCACCTTCTACCAGAGATGCAACACCTAGTCCACTCACGCAGGGGGTGTGCAAATATCTGCACAGCCAGAAACAGAGAAAAGTGAAGCATACAAACAACATTAACGATACTCTTTGCAAAACGACCCCTATTTAATATAGGGCAGGACCCATGTAAAAGAATTCAAGTGTTCTGCAATAAATGGCAGTGCCACAGTGATATATGTGTTTATGCATGGTAGGGACCAAGAATGAAAGGCATCTATTTGTCTGGGAGCTCATGGGAAAAGGTGTTGTATCGTACACATTCCCACATCCTTCCGACTTGTCTCTACGTACCCTTATCACTTATATTGCAGTCACTGTACTTTTAGTACATAAGCAAATGTTCACAGGGGCTAAATCCAATGAACACCCTTTTTAAAAAATAGAATTGTTAGAAAATTAGGAAAATACTGCTTCCTAATTTTAGGATCAAAAAAAAAAAGTGACAAATGAAGATGTTCAGTTAACCACCTCAGATTATGATGAGAAAATATTAGTACGAAGTGATTAATTTTTAATAGTATTTCAATTTAAGCAGAGTCATGAATCTGCAGAACCCACTCCTTCCAGTTCTGAGGAAGTAATAGGTAAGGTATTTGCACTAAGAAAAATACTGTATTATTTAATCCTGTTCAAAATCTTTCAAACTCACTATTTTCAGTAACTAAAACACAAAATAACTAGAGGCCGAAAGCATTCTTCGCTTACCTGACCCTGCAAACAAGTGCTGTCACTGGGATTTTCACCAGCAACGACTGTGGGAGCAGACTCAAGCTGCAAACGAGTAAGCCAGCAAACAGCTTTGACCTCAGATTTGCAAATGCTAACATAAAAAGTCCACATTTCCACATCTGTGTAAAGCCAAGAAATGTAAAATGTTCTCAAACACATAAATGATTGCTTTCTCTACATTCACTTCATACCTCCTCTTTTATGAAAGTGAATGGAGGACTTGTATAAAGGCACAACTGTAAAACAAAACAGTATCTAGAAAGAGAGAAACTTTGTTTATAGATCAAGTCCAGTGAATTGCTGGTACTTCTGTGTTTTATTCTTAAAAAACACTCAGAGACAGAACATAAACCAAAGTGGCACAATACTGCAACACAAACACCATGAAAACTTCTCTGGAGGCCAGCACTTGGTCTTAGCCATAGGTGCTTTCATGTGATTTCTAAACTCAGAAAGAATATCCACATCTGCAATATCTGCTTTTTCTTGAGCATTATTCTAATGGATGAATAGAAGTGCTAGTTGTTTGAGCTCACTATAAACACTCACCTGCAGTTGAATAGTTTGTCCATCCTCATCAGTTACAGAGAGTGGATAGTCATGAGCCGTGTTTTAGGGCAGACAAATTGGGCTGTCAGTTCTAATGGGTGAACTGGGCTATCAGGTCACATTTTGGTTAGGAAGAAAGAGGCTTACTTATGAACACCAGCAATACTTGAGAGATTAGTTTCTATTCTTTCCAAGAAGATTTAACAGATCCCAGTATATATTAAACCAAGCACACATTGAATGAAAGAAAGAGAGGGAGTACAAAGGGGAAAGGGAAAATAAAAAAGGAAAGGGAGAAATGGAGGAAGAGGATAAAAGGGAAAGGGGTAGAAGGGGAAGGAGGGGAAGAGAGGGGGGAAAGAGGAAGGGAAGAGGAAAAGAAACACTTCAAAAAAAAAATAGCAGCACTAGAAACCAAACTCCCTCACAGTACACTGAAATATAGAAGAGAGATGATATTTGGCAGAGACTTCAACAGAAGACACACCGTGTTATCTCTTAATGTTATAACACAGAAGCTTTGCTTAATATCCTGCATTAATGGAGGAGCTCCTTAAGTGTAATATTACAATAGAGAGCATAAAAAATATCACAGAGGTCAACGCCGCTCTATTAACTGTCATCCTGTACAGAAATATTTTCTTTGAATACCATTAATGCTTTCTCCTCTCCTTTTTTCTAATTTCTGAAGGCAGCATAAACTAAAACTTCCTCCACAATAATTTCTGCTTTCTTCCTGGCAGAGTAATAGTATTAGACTTGTGAAAGAAATTTACCTTGGCAATGTCTTATGCACAGGTCTTTTCAAAAGAAATGTTGTTAGAAGGAATCTTATTAAGCAGGTTTTTTCACTAGCCACAAAACATAGGTGATTACACATTTTTAGTCATAAGGAAATTGTTTAGTTTTATTTATTATTTTGAGAGAGAATCCATTAATCTGCTCTTCTTCATAGCGTGCATCTCTTTACATAAGAGTAAACTCAAGCTGCCTGTTCTCCTTGCTGTACAGGATTCGTTTTCACAGACTGTCAAAGCCAGAAAGGATCAATATGATAATTTAATCCGATCTGCTGCTTAACACAAGCCAAAGGTGTTCATACAGTAATCTTTGCATAATAAACTCAGTAATTTGTGCTTTACAATACATATACCTCTTTTTAAAAATGCATTCTTATATTTGAATTAATAAAATCTCTCAAAGTGTGAAGGAAAAATATTTTAGAGAACCCCAATTTTAGCATGTTAAGAAAAAGTTTAACTAATGTGTAATAATCTTCTGGTTCATTACATGACCATCTAAAATGTTCAAGCATTTTTAAAATTCTCAGTAATTGCTTTTATTCAGATCACTGCTGAAAGAAAAAACTTAGAAGTACAGAATCTCTTCACAAGGCAGATTGTAACTACTCCCTTGCCACTGCCCCAGGGATGCTGAGGTCACTTTGAGGGATTGTATAAAAGCTTTTTAAAAAAAAAACCAAGCAAACCAATGAATGAGAAGTGTTAAGGGCTACTCAGCAAGAAGTGCAAGTACAATGTGCTAACCGCACTGCTGTGATGGGAAGGGTTACACTGAAGTCAGCACTGCCAGATGACAGAGCTCACAGAGTTTCTAATTCTTAGAGCCAGAATAATGGCTAACATATGAGCAACAGTGAAGACTCAGACACAAAAAGTCATATTGCTGATTCCTCCATAGCACAGATTGCTAAACCTGCCAAATGATCAGCACTCTAACGTAGCTGCAAGAGCCTCCATTAATACTTGGTGAGGATCTGGCCTCTCATTTGTAATAGCTGGACTAATTAAGCTGAAATTCTGTCACTCTGCCTATTCTAACTTGGTACAAAGTGGATAATAATTTGTAAAGGCCATTCGTTCATAAGGAAAATACAATCATACTTACATGAACCCATATTTTCTGCCATTTCATTATACTATACTTTATTTGTCATATAAACTTTGATTTGTTACCATGTATCACAAACTTATGAACTAGAATTTCTAAGTTAACACAAAATGCAGATCAGTCACTGCACACAATCCACAAAAAATCCTGAAAACATCCAGATATCAGAAATGAGAGATATATGGGAGATGTTTTGGTGTCAACAGTGCTGTAAGAATATGAACTAGCATTGCACAGAACTCTGAGAGCTAAAACAGGATATAATATTTCAGATAGTAAAAGCTGAGTAAGTGCCACTCAAATGGAATAACCTCTTGAAAAACAGTTATATGAATGCTACATCTGAAACAAAAAGTAATTCTATTTTGGAATAGTTACTCTTTTGGAATTATTTCACATGGGCAGCTCTTCTGAGCAAAATCTGTTATATAATAAACTTGGAATAGTATCTTCTACTACAAACACATGCTAGTAAGCAGTTCCATGGATAGTATTAAAAGGCATATAGTACTAAAATTCAACCAGATCAACTAGCAATAGAAAGATAAAGTCAAATAACTACTCATGATTTCCCATATCAATTTACACAGTTTTATACCAAATGTTCTTCTTAGAAAAGAAAAACATCAACCCCTTTTTCTCAATCCAACTAGCTTTGGCTTTAAAGAGAGAAATAACTAAAACACCCAACCTTGCTGATGAACACAGATTTAACTCTACCACCTGAAGCAAACTAATCACCAGCTTCTGAAGAATTTGAAAGGCCAAACTCAAAACACTGATTATAAAACAGAACTGAAAACTATGGAATATCTTAAAAGGGTTCATTTTTAAAAAGGCCAAATTCTTGTGTGTCTCCCTGCACCCTTTTAGCAATTGCAATATTATTTCAAGAATTCTCTAGGGATACACTTAAAAAGTTTCTCCCTAGTCTATACAAGAATCTTTAATGTTGTTTCATCTGTTCTCATGGATCTGAGAGGATCCATAAGTGCAATCAGAGAAACTATTTTGGGAGAACCAACTGTGATATTTGAATATCCCATTTTTCATAATACTGACACACAAAATTAAAAATAGAAAAATGTTAAAATTTCTTCTCTGAGTGAAATGTACTCTTTTATACTGCTAATAATCATTACCTAGAAAAGTAAATGAAAATTTGACACCCTCATATCTGTCATGTGTGTAAAAGCTAATCAGCATCTGCTGAATGCTTCAGTATAAAGTATGACACATACTCAAAATTAACATCCATACACCCAGACGTGTTTTCAAGTAACAGCCCGTGGGCTAAACCAAAATGATGTGTTCTCTGGATCAGTCTGTACTAACTTTCTTGTGATAGTCAATAGGAGATGCCGACAGGAGCCAGGATCTCAATCCCACTCCAGCTCAGCCCAGTACGACATTACTTTACCATTCCTTCTCTGGCTTCTGGTTCCTGATTTGAAAATTATTAAGAACTTTGACCTAGGCGTTGCTGGCTCTGACTCATCAAAATTCTTGAGAATGTGTACAGAAAATTCCCACTCCACCCTGTATTACATGTGACCAGAAATCCAATTCCCTCCCAGGATTTGACACCAAAACACAACCTCAAAATCCTAACACTAGGTCTCTCACAAAAACACTGGACACTTGATAAAAACATCATTATCTTGCCACAATAAATGACTGAACATAGAGATGTCATAAGGGATGCCACCCTATAAATTTGCTACAAGTGTTTTTCGGACTTTGCCCTAGGAGCTAAACTAAAACTCAGAATCTTTTTCCAGGCACTATGATTTCTATCATGAAATTTATACAATTCACAAAATGACAGTGTAATAAATTCCTTCAAAATGTGAAGGGAAGAACTGTGTCTGATAATGGTTTCACTTTGGATTACACTTAAAAACATGTTAGGAAAATTTCTAGAAGAAAACTCCCCACAAACAGGGTAAGATTTCTGGAGAAGATGCACCCTGGCAGATGTGCAGTTCTTGTAAGGAATGTGATGCTCCTCTCAAAGCTGCTTAAACTTGATTTTATTTCAGGTCTGCAACTAAATTTTTTTTGTAAATAGATTTAGGCTGTCAATTTCCAGGCATGCTGTGCCATCAGCATGTAGAGACTGCTGTGACAAACGTGGAGGCTGCAGCAGCAAATTTTATTATAAACTGGTAATTGAATTGAACAGGTTTACATTTGAATAGATTTACTGCAGCATGATCTCTGACATGCTGCAAGGGACTGAAATCCTTGTCTGCACATAAAGAAACATTTAAGATACAGCAAGAATTATTTCAGCTTATTTTAAGTCCATACTAAGCAATGAATTTATACCACTTTACACATGAGAGAAGTCAGTATATCATCTTTTTTCATTCTGTACACAAAGAATGTGGTCAAAGCCAAAAACTCATCTCCAGACTTACCCACAGGTAAAAATAACACCACCTGTCTCCAAAACCACTTCCCAACAAGAACGAAAGGAAAAAAAATCTTTGTTAAAAGTACTGTCCTACAAATGTACTATGAATCAGTATGGTTTCAAATGTAAAAGTGGCCACTAAAGGGGGAAAGAAAATAAAATGTCCTTATAGATTCTTGTAGGTTGTCCTATTAGGTGGAAGATAAGCAACACCTGAAAAGATAAACTAACTCTTCCCTAAATTAAAAGGCTCAGTAATTAAAAGTAAGTAGAAATCTGTGCTTTGACAGAAAACCCTCACACAACATTAATGGAAGAACAAAGATGTGCCCAAGAATGAGGCTAACAAAGAAATCTGCTTTTCAAAGCAACTAGTTATTTTGTCATTGTATAACATTCAGGAAAAAATACACACTTTAATAGCAGAAAATTTATGAAATTCTGATTAAGAAAACTTGTGGGATTTATTTGAATCCATGGAGAATGAACATTCATAAAAAAATCTGACTAACAACATACATCTGAATTGTTTAACTAAATTATCTCAGTTAACAAAATTGTATGCAGAAACAAGGTAAATTTGCACACAATTTTGGTAACTGAGATAATTACTCATTTTTAAAAGAGACACAATCTCTTCATGCAGTCCCAGAAGCTGCACACAGATCAGACTTTTAAATACACATATGTTAATGGATTTGCAATGGTGCCCTCAAAATTTAAAAGAAAAGCCCTATATCAATTTACCTGCATGTACTCTTGGTAGCACTGTTTCATTTCCAAACAAGTTGCTCGACATATCTGTATTTTAGGTTACTAGGGATACAGAGTCTTAACTTACTAAAAAAGAGTTAAGAAGCACAGGCCCTTTCAAAAGGTGACAAACCCAATATGAGGATTTTGGCAAGTAAGAACTCTGCCATCACCACTGGAAGAGAGGGTCAAATTCTGCTGTTCTTACTGAGGCAAAATCTCCATTGAATCTGACAGGAGTTTTGCTCAAGTAAGACTAAAGACAGCAGGATTTGGCTCACAGGATCATAGCACCTGCCAAAGCAGTTGCACAGAACAAGGTTTATTCTTAGTAAGTATAATCCAATAAGAATATGTCTGTAGGTGCGTGATAGGCCTAATTTGCCCATCATCGCTCCACTGGTCTACGTTGTTCTTGTATTTTACCCTGATAGCTGTATACTTAAACCTGTTTTGAATTACCATCCAATGATTTGCAAAAATCAGCCAGCTATTAAAGATGAGTTTTTAAGCACTGACAAAGCAAAATTGCATACGACTATTTTTAAAGTGGTTGCTTAACACAAAGTACTCTCCACTGGATGCAATATTTAGAGAACATTACATTGATTTTATTTCAAATGTTTATCTAGTTCAGAAGTCCATGAGATCTTTCTTGGTGGAAACAGTGCTCTACAATAATAACATATACAATGCATTTTTGCAGATACATTAACACCAATACAAGTGGATAGCAGGCAGTCAAGATCCAAGGAATTACCTTTTTTGGTAACATAGATAAATCAAGTTCCAGGTGAGATAGTACCATTTCTTGAAAGCATTTTCTTGTGTTTACCTGTTATTCAGTATCTTCAAAATGTAAATGATGAATTAAAACATTCAACTTATACTTACAGTGAGGGATGGGTTCTCACACCCTTTAAGGAAAAAGAAAAAGGGGGATGGATTCTCCTCTTCTGCATGCCATTATTTGCTCCAGTGTAGTTATAGAAACTCCAGTACACATACTCAATACTTATACTTGTTTAATTTAGAAGTAACCCTTTTGTTTGTCCTGATATAATAAAGACTGAGTAGAAATAGGCAAAAGAAGGCACAGTCTGTGTTTTGGTTTTCTGCCAGAACTGGGACAGACAGTGGATAGGGAACGGAGGAAAGAAATCTTTGAGAATTCTGATGATTATTCTATTAGTTACCTACTGAAGGAGACTGAATGCTGGGGTACATTTTGTTGTACTACACAAGATTAGAAATATTCTAGAGATTATGAACTCCATGTGAATAAAGCATGACTCAATAGCTTAAAAGCAGACTATCAGAAAGAACGAGTATACATGAAAACTGCCTTCACAATAACTTAGTAGAATACTCACCAGTCTGATTGCCCTAAAGTTGTTGCATGTGTTTGCAGAGATACATATTGGCTGGGTCAGTCTTACCTTCTTTCAGCATGCCAACTTTTAGACACTTCATGAAGCGGCAGGCTTGGCAGGACTTGCGTCTGCGCTTTGTGATTTCACATTCATTCGTTGCTGGGCAGCTGTATTCTATGTTACCTGCAAGGGAAAGTACAGGAAAAGAGCTGCTCAGAGTCACTGACTCACCAACACAATGGATATGAGAAGTACTCATAAAATTGCTGGTGTGTTTCATTTTGGAATACATCAAGAGTAAACAGTGCTACAGAACAGAAACACTTTTCAAGTAAAAATGAACAGCTGAGTTAAAAGATTAGGTTTTTAACTTTTTTTTTTATTCTAGGCATCTATATAAAAGAAATATATACAAAACTGTAATTCATGTGGGTTTGTGTCTGACTCCACAGATGATCCCTAGCAAAATCCTTCACATAGGTTATTCCTGCCAGTAGAAGAAATTTTGTCATGTATTCCCTGTCCAAGCCATGTGCTTAGCTCCTAGTCTGAGCACTCTTCATCTTCCTTTTCTGCCAATTTCATTAGTCTTTGTTTGTCCAGAATACAAAAAGAGGAGTGCCATGCTTTACTACACAATAAACTGTAACAGGTACTACAGAGTTTCACCCTTCCGCTTCCACTACAGCAGGCACAGGTATCAGGCAGGACTCTCCAGCATTGCTACCACCACATCTAGCACATTCTACAGCTGTCAGGTCAGATCTGTCCTCCAGGACACCTCCCCTTCCCTCTATATATTTTAGACCAAGTTTCTGTACTGAGGGGCATCAGGAATAGGATCATTCTTGCCAAGCTGTTAGAATAACAAAGACTGGAAGAGATGCTTGCCTCTGTGTCTCACTCTCCCAATTCTCCTTCAGGCCTAAAACAAGCTACATCCTTAAATGTGAGCCCTCCTGGGCAAAACAGTCTCTTTTTTTTTTTTTTTTATTCCTGCTTAGTACATATTATTTTGCCCTAAAATAAGAAAATAAAAGCCTGTAAATGAATGAGTAAAATACATATGAGTAATTTTCTTTATGTTTTTTTAAATCACATCTTTGGGTATCCAAGTCCAAATGGAAGAACATCTGTTCTCTTTTGTCCTAGAACCACTGCACTCTTCATAAAACCGCTTAGCTTAGCTTACTCATCTGCCCAGCCATGCGTCCTATTGCCCATGACTACATTTGGTATGACAGACTTCGCAGCAGCCAGAAGTTTCACCAGGAAACTGACTTTTAAATAAAGTATCTTCCCCATCAGGCTGTCACATCTTGCTTTAAAGGTATTTCTTTATTTTCTAACCCTTTCCCCCTGTGATTAAGTGCATTAGTATCTTAATGAAAATGCATTCTGTTTATTGCCCTCTTGGGAAGCAAGAGGTCATCACACCAAATGCATAAATTGTCATCAGAGACAGTCCGAGCATAATTGCAATTTTGCTGCTCCATGTTTGCTGCACTCAGGGTCCATCAAAGTCCCCTGAAACATGCGCAGGTCCTAATAATTAGCATACAGTCTGCCTGGGACCACAGCATTGATGAAATATTTCAGAGTTAATCACACTTTGTAAACACTGATTTATATTGACTACCTTTCTCCAGACTGATGTCTCCTCATTAAATATCACATTAGTGGATTGCAGGATTGCACAAAGACTCAAATGCTCAGCAACTGCTAATTCAACAGGAAGTAACACTTAAACCACTTACATCTATTGAAAATTGGTTAAGTATTTATGATAAAGGAGGCCTGCATGGTGCAACGTGTATTCTGCCAACACAGCCAGCATACTTGGCACAACATTTTCAGGCCTTTGCAGGCTTTCTTCCTCCTGGACATTGTTGCCTAAGTGGGTTAGCAGTGTTGGTGAGTAAAACAGATCTTGGTATGTCTGAAAGCTAATAGATCCTGTTGACAAAACTCAAACCTGTTTAATCCTCTTCCCCTTCCTTAGCTCCTATGAAGAAAGCATTTAAGAAACTGAAGGATACAGCAAGTGGGGAATTCAGCTCAACAGCTCCTATGAAACTCCTTTCTGATACACATTAGCAAAGTTAGGAAATAACACTTTTGGAAGGATAGGTAGAAAACAATGGTAAGGGTAAGCTTAAAAAAAATTCACATTATCCTCTCACCCTAATGAGGCATTCTTAGTAAGGCAAAACCATTACACGGGAAGACCTTCAAAGCCTTTCATAAATTGTATCTAATTAACTCCATCATATTGTAGTAATAAATGTATTACCATTCCTATTAAAAAAAATAAGAAAAATAAAAGAAAGAGATAATCAGAAACGCTTTGCACAAGATCAAAGATATCTTTGCACAAGGTCAGAAATGATCCTGATCAAAAGCAAGATCAGGATTACCACACAGAACTTCAAGCACCAAAGCTCTGTACCAAGGCAGGTGAAACACCTCCACTGTAGCCAGAGTCCTTGTGCAAAGGCACAAAGGTGCAGATGTAACACCAAAAAGTAGCATTCAGAACCATCAAATATATGCAAGACTGCTCATTTCCTTAAGAAGACACTTCCAAGGAATACCCTGACATTTGACATTTGCACAAACAGTGCAACAGTCTGCAGAATACAGCACATTACACACAACATAACTTACTTTTCCTGCAAATCCTTGCCACCTAAAGAATGCCAAAAAGAGCTATTATTCTAATCACTTAAATTCAAGTACTTTAACTTAGAGGGGGAATTTCCTTTCAATTTAGGCTGCTTTATTTTAATGAATTGTATTTTACAGCAGATGTTCAACCTTTGTTTTTGCTGTGGGAAAACAAACTTCAAAGATGTTGCAAAGAATTCCTCCAATGAGCTCAGTAGAGTTACAGTAATGGCAGCAAAGACTCACATTTTACCAATGGCAATAGCTACTTCCCCTGAAGCGTTTCAGTGTTTTAGAATACAGCTAAACTGCAGCAAGAGTTCAAGGAACTAGTTTTGTCACCACTTCACATATTAATGCAGGGGATATATATCATACCCAAAATGTGCTTGACCTACCACTCCTAGTATTAGTGGACATATTTTAGGCAAAACCTCCTGAATTTACTGCACATTTCAGGTCACCAGAGTTCTCACAATTTCTTATTTACTTCTACACATGAAATTCATAGGTACACTACATCCATCGAAGACACTCAGATTTGCATTTTATTTCAATGAGGAAGATCCACAAGGAAGCTCTACCATTTACTTGCTTACTTCATGATGCTAGAGGCTGAAACTGAGCAGCTAGTAAGAGTTAAGTTGGGTTTGCCCAGCCCTGTCAACAGCTGAAGAAGCAGCTGTGTTATACAGTGAACAAAATCAACATGGCAGCTCTGGGTCTTTAAACTGGGATGACAAGAAGGATCGAGCAATTTATAATATCTCCTGGCTGGTTTTCAGAAAGAACTGGGCTCTGATTACTTCTTTCAGAGTCTTTTGTACAATTAGTTTGCAGGCAATATAATTTTCTCACTTACTCCTTAATAGAATCGTGCAGCTAGCTGGCTGATAGAATAACAGTGTATATGTAAAACTCCTGCCTGAAGTGCCAGGGGATAATTTGTATATTCCTTTCAGTGGTGTAATGGACTTTTACAGTTTGGCAGTTAAAGGGCTGAGTAATGTAAATTAGTATGACACTTGAAAATAAAAATATATGTCAGATCTTCACTCCCCAAACACACTGCACTGTGGTAGATTAATACAATGGGATCTATGCCAGCCTGAGTCCCTTTTCTCTCCTCATGAACTGAGGAATGTTTATTTAAAACCAGTTCCTTTTTCTACTCATTTATTAAATTTTATTATCTCACCCAAAAGATGAGAAAATATTTCTAATACACTATGCAAGTCTTAGCAGAAACTTTATTTCCCTTTTCATACTGCAATATTTGACATTATAACACTAGAGATGTAAGAGGATTGCTACAAGCTATTGGAATATGCTCAGAAAATCTTTGGACAAGTAGAAGATATGAGGAAGACTGAGATACAGGGTGAAAACATGTTTGGAAAGAGTAGCCATGAGCCACTTAAAAAAGCAGAAGGAATACTGAAGATATCAGTACTGAAACTATTACTGTGTGGGAATGCAGGTTCAGAAGAAAAAAAAACTAAGAAAACCACACCAACCAACAATGCTTCAATGTAATAACTTTAGGCTATAATCGGCTCATGAAACTTCATTTAAATATCACGTTATTTACATTGAATAATGCCCCATTTTTCTCCCAAACTTTCTCTTTGACCTCCTGTAACTTAATACCTTTTTTTACAAAAGCTTGTATTTAAAAAACAAATGCTCTCATTATTCTTCATAGAGACTACTGCATCACTGGATGTAAGTCTTTCTGCAGCAACGTTCACCCCAGGCTCTCTTTTGCTGGGTGACAGATCCAAATTAATACACCTGTTTTTCTGTGGGCTGGTATGAATGAAAACTCTGAAAATGAAAAGTAGCCAGGATTACAGCCATAGGTCTTCCAGGATTTAATAAAGAAAAGTCTTAGAAAGAGAGACAAGAGAGAATCTATGCCAAGAGAGAATGAACCACAGTATGTTAGGTCATGCCTTGATACATAATCCATCCAGAACAGAAAAGAGGAAATCCTGAGAAACTGAAAAGTAGATGCTCTTGGAAATAATGAGTAACAGGCTAACTTCAGAAAAGAAAGATGGGGGAAAAGTCCCAAACAGACTTAAACATTTATTTGATGTTTACAGGTTCCAGTGAAACTGAACCAAGGAAAGTAAAAATATTTTCTCTCAGGTTAAAGTTTCAGTTCTGCCACACTCTGTTCCCTACTTTGCAGTTGGAACTCAGCTGAATTTAAGTATGAGTAAATATTTTCACATGTAAAAGTACTCATTTGTTGGTAAGGTTTCAGAAACAGGGTCAGGTTGGCATGAGCTTGGATTTGAACCCAACAGAATCCTGTTTTGGCTGACAAACCCTCAGAAGGATTTAAGTGATACTGTAGATCTATGAATTATAGACCTATGAACCCTGTCACAGGTCATCTGGAGATGATTAAACCTAAAGTTGACTGTATTCACAATTTTTCTCACAGATGACTTCAGAAACAATACTGTACACACAGAGTTACAGGACATTTAAAAATTTGGTTCCTAAATGCCTTTTCTCTCCAAAATATTTTTTAAGATGACAGAACCATGTATGGAGGATTATGCTTCATCTGTGTTGCTTATGTTGCCTTTTCTGTTACAATAAGGAACTCAAGAGGAGCATCTAGCTTTAAATAACTCTACAGCACAATATAGTATTTGACAAAGGGACAGAGCCAGCTTAAAAGTACATGTTAAATTAAATCACTATGTTGAGTTGCTTTAAAGAAATCAGTGTACTGTGTCACTAAACTATATGTAGAACTTGTAAAATATTTTTTTAATTTTCTTTTATTATGAGAAAGCAACATGGTGATTAAAATCAAAAACATAAAGGTAATGCTGGTTGGTCTGACTGCATGACATTTGTGCATCAGTCTCTAACTTTAGGTAAAGGATTCCCAGCATCTTAAAAAAATTTCCAGTGTGAGGCTGATATTAGGACATGTTGAACCTGCAAGGGCCCAACCAACTTTGATTCCAACTGGAGTCTACTTCATTCTCTTCAACCAAAAAGAAGGGCATTTAGGTCATCGTAAGAGAGAATCACCGCTTTAAAGACAGAAGGAACTGATCCTCTGCCACTTGGGAGACACTTAAAAGCTGTTCAAGCCAGAAAGACCAAACTATATACATTTGGTCCATACTGGTATCTTATCTGGATCAATTTTGATAAATTCTACCAAGGTAGCATGGAAGATCATCATTGTTTGTTTATGAGCATGCAGGACATTTTGGTCTATAAAGATGCAAACCCAATGACTTCCACACCAGTAAAAAAAGTCATTAAAAAGTTACAGAAACATTAAACTTGCGAGGTGAGACTTCACATACTTGTAGTTTCAAACTAGACAAGGCTTTATAAGGGGGCTGGAGGCTTTCAGAGATGTTTATAACAGCTATCCAGGCCTAATTATAACAGCACTGATATGTGCTACTGTAATACCAGCACTGTTTGTAAATCACATCTCTTTCGCAGTATTTTTGATGGATTCAAAACAGCCATGCACTAATCAGGATGCTTATTCTTATTCCCAAATAATCCAAATGCTTCATATAATCTTCAAGATTGTAAGAAAAGCAGAGGTAGTAAAAAGGACAGAACAATCTGTATAGTTTTAAACTTTCTAGTTCTCAGATTTCATCATTTTTATATTTATTGTCTTATTTTGTTTGGGTGCTGTAGCTATGCAATGACATTATGACAGGATTAAAAGATGCGCTGGAAGGAATTAAAAATACTCACTTGCTAGTTTGGTTAGCCCACAGGCACAGAGAAATCAGGGGAAAAAGGGAGATATCTATCACTGCTTGCTTAAAATATTCTTTGAAAGAAATGCTGATGCACAGACTTTCACTTACATAAGGAAGGTGAATGATTTAATCAGGTAATGATGGATTCAGGTGACATTTAGTGTTAGGTTCCCTGGAGGGCTGCCATCTTCACACCAGAGCCAAGGACCACAGGCTAGTGCACCAAGATGTAAGCCTCCACTCTACCCTTCTATAAAACAACAGTAATCTTAGCTACCAGCAAAGACATTGAAAAGCCATAAAGTCTTGCTTAATTTGCTTCCATTTCCTCAACAAAAATGTATTACAGAAATCAGCTGTCAGAGATGCAAAATACCCTTTGGAAGCCACTTCAGTCACATGCATCTTCAAACCATTATGCTGCCTTTATCTGAATGTACATAGCTAGTTCTAACTTTCCTGATTAAAACTTCCTGATCTAAAAAAAATGTATTTACTGTAAAGTGTTTGTACATTTACAGATCAAACTGGCTCAGTACTGGGTCAATACACTAAAGAGGGTTGAAAAACCTAACACTAGAGGGATTAAAAACAACTCTGGGTAACCAAAAAGGTGACCAAAGTACAAAGCAGTTTGCGCAGGCTTCGAAGACAATAGGGGCATCACTGTAGAGCTGAAGACTCTGAGCTGAGCAGCAAAAAATGAGGGCAAACTTGGTCTGGTTCATGTAATGACCAAAAAGACAACAGTGTTTCAGGGATGGAATGTTTCTTTTTTGTGTTAGGAGGCATGGGCACTCAGCAACTCTCAGGGATGAAGGTCTTAAACGAAACAATGAAGGTATGATTACAGGGCTTCTTACTACCTATCACTTTACCCTGAGAACGAACAGAAAACTGTTGTCTCAACATTGTTCATCCAACAGTTTTTCCTTAAAAAATAAATCTATTAACAAAAAAACCCAAGTCCAAGAACTGCAAGACTACTGAATGCAAAATATTTGAGCTTTTGCGGGGAAAATTCAAACACTACCCAAGGAAATAATAAGCAAGCTCTGAGACTTTTGTGACAAGCCCTATGAAGAAGGCAGCGTATCAATACACAGGCTTCATATGCTGTCTTTCCATGTTAGTTTAAAGAGTCCAAAGACAAGAGTCCTGATGATTTGGAAGCAGGGAGAAAGTTTTCTAGATGCAGGTCATTATTTTAGAGAGATAGATGCTAAAATAAAACAGAGTAATAAGCTCTCTTTGAATCCGTACATCCTATCATCCTTCTATTGAAAGCAAGAATACCATTTCAATCCACTTGCTGAAATGTTTAAGTTACACACACTGAGTAATTACCTATTATTAATGCAAAATGTGTACTTACTAGCCTTAATGATAACTGAGCAAATAAAAATTATGAGAAATATATTTACACTAAATATTCACTACAAAATATCTAGTAAGTACATGACCTCTGTGCTGAACACAAGACTTGGCACCCAGCTGACAACTGAAAATTCTTTTTTTCTTCTCTTTCTTTTAATGAAAGCTTGGAGTTTTCAAGATAATATAGTGCACAGCAAAAACTGTGAAGAGACCCTAAAAATCAATGGACCTGTAACTATTTTTAGATGTTGCTATTTTCTGCTATCCCTGATGTTAAGCCAATTTTGGGGAGATTTGGCTGTGTGTGTATTTCTGTGAGACATTTGCAATCAGCCACCATGTAAATTATCCCAGAAGCAAACTGAGAGCTGCAGTTCAGTGAGTATTAGGCTGAGCAGAGAGAACATCCAGTTCTCCCATCCCTTGCATGTCACAAATGGGGCAGAACATCACTGGATTCTACTGTGACCTAAGAAGACACTGATTTTATATACTGAGCTCTTTTTGGTGGGCTTTGCTCTGGTTTGTGGGGATTTTTTTAGCCAGGCTATTTCTTGTTTCTGAGTTTTTATAATATTATAATTTTTATCATAATTATGCATTTTTTACCACAACTTCAAATGTATTTTTGTGCTATGTTAAAAATACCTGTGTTCAAAAGAGACAGACTTTCTCCTTCTAATTCAAAACAGGGTTAATTTAATTTCTTAACTTTTGACAAAATTTGCAGGGATTCCAAGAGTCAGGAAGAAGAGGATAAACCATCATTCAGGAATGGATGTTTTTTCAGATAAACTGCTGATTCTGAAGGGGAATTATAATCTCCATTACCCTTAAAAACAGGTGTATACTTGAGATTAGAGTGATATTTGCCTTGTGTAGGGGCTACCAAATATCCTGTGATACACTTTACTTGTCTCATGTAAGATGATGGTGGTGTCCACATACTGTGTGGGCTCCCTGAGCAGCTGCCTGTGGCCTTCACCTACTGATATTTCAAGAGACTCCTCTGAAATGGAAAGAATGGAAAGACTCCCATTGACTCAGTGGAAAAGACATCAGGCCTTACATAAACACAAGATGTACTTCACAGTCTCACTTTATCAGCTCAGTCTTCCTCCCACTGAAGTCAGGGCAGGTGTGCCCATGACATCAACAAGAGCAGCACTTAGGATCCTCAACTCTGAGCTAACTTAGTAAATTGATGAATGATCAACAAGCAAGGTTTGGGAATTCAAACATTCTTTTCCACTGCATCTATAATTAAGTACCCATCACAATTAAGTTATTAGCATTAAAGTAAGCAATTCTTTGAACCGAGACATACCCTTACATATGCACAGCTACAGTATTTGACTCTTCAGGCAGTCTGGTTTTCTATTTTGTATTTGTTTTTTTCTGTTTTCCTGTTTCGTTATTTGCAGTTATGCAGAAATAACTTAAAAACAAGCAGAGCAAGCAAGTGATATGAATGAGGAAGTGAAATGGGATACAGGGAAGAATGACCTCCAGAACACTGGAACTAAATATTATCAATTAGAGCAAAAAAACCTCAGGGGAATTATTCTTCATGCAAGCCTAAAGGTAGAATTTGCCCATTCAAAACATGACCTTTTCCTTACATACTTTTTGTCACCTACCACAATTGATGGTTTGATTCACCAAAGCAAGTAGCTTCCATTTATTTGGATGGTATCTGAAAATTCACAGTAATTGTGCCAGGTTAGTCAGCACCATTACTGAAGATGCTGCCATTACATTACGATGGTAACATACTTCCTATTCTTAGTTTCTTAATTATTGTTTTTCCATTCGAAGCTTGGTTTTGTCTTACTGCATTAATTTTTTTTGTCTTCACAGCACTGTCACCTGCTGATGCAGCTAGTGCTCTAACCGTACTGAGACTTTTTGCACAGCTGCCAGTTCTAACTTCAGCTGCATGGCCAAGTCCAGGTTGCTAATCCGGAGAATGACGTCCCTGTCTTGTGCTTCCAGGCCCAGAAACTTGCTGTCTGTTGTGTGGTGTAAAATTGCAGGTTACCTACTGCTGCCAGAAGTCAACACTTCAATCAGTTAATGTTTCTGTGGCATTTTTTTAGTGCTCAAAATACAACTCAAATAATTGTGCATCAATTCAGTCCTGTAGGGCAGTGATTACACAGTAATTAAATACCATTTATAAAAACAGAGTTGCTAGTTGAGATTGGTGCTTGAAGTTCAGAAACCACAAAATACAAATTGCTTCAGTGGAAACATTTTTTGAGCTTTTCTGAAAATGTTCTTGAAGGTCGAATGAAATCACCTTTTTTTTTTTTTTTAATTTTTTCAAAACAGACTTGAAATGAGCATACTGTTTCTGTATGTGTACTCATTTTACACATGAACCCAGGCCACCACTATCAATCTTCACAGGTATCTTTGTTTACTGGTTGCAAACAGTGTAACACCGAGCTCCACTGGAACAACTGAAGTCTAATGTTTCTTTTTAGTGACTATATGGCTGTCATAAATTGGGTACTTCACACTGGTGGAAAGTTCAAATCCCCCCACCAGTAAAACGAATGAAAGAAGAACAAGATGGCCATTGCCTCAGCACTAGATAAATTAAAATAACATTCATTATTTTTCCTTATTAATTTCACATTAAATACAAAAGTACTGTATTTAAGAAATCTTGACTGAATATTTCAAATTTTGGGTTATGTGAAATTAAAAACTGAAGCTCACTCTACGTTCATTTTTAACAAGAAAAGTATATCACCAGATCGCATTATCTTTCCGGAGAATTCCAGGTGCTCAACATGTATGAAAATCAAGTTGGTTTAATCGAGGAGCTTAAATTTGGACCCAGCAACCTAATTTTAGTCTCTGAAGTCTGAATTTAATTTAATGTGACACTACATTCCTGTACAGGCCAAGCTTGGCCTCATGTTCTTTAAATAAAGCACCTTCAATTTTACTTTAAAGGATGATGTCTAAATCAAAGTAGAAGGTTATTTTGTCTCCATAGGTTCTGAAGCCAGTAGAAGCGGCCATGCAAATTATCCCATTCATACTAATTTATGCCAAAATATGTGGCATATTTGTAACAGGTATCAAGAGCAGATTAGTACGAAGTAGTGAGCAGAGACCAAAAGCTGCCAACTTACCCTCCTTAGAATGTGATCTTACAGTTACTTTTGTTAAGCCCCCTTAAGGCCACTATATATAGGGGGTGAAAGACCAATTATTAAGACACTGACATGCACAAAGCATTTGTTCCAATTTTAAATGCACTGGTGCTTTAACAAAAATAAACTGGATTTCTGTAACAATTTAAGTACTAGGTGAGCGTAACTAGGAGTGAAATACCATCCCTGTGTGCCAAAAGGTGTGTTCAAGAGGTATACATGACAACCTTCAGCAAACATCCTGCTTTCTTCATAACAATCATTTATGGGAATCCATGAGAAACTCACCTAACAAAAACCCCAAATCTGAATGTGCACTGGAGAGCTCCAGTATTTTACTGTTTTTCAGAATCAAAATAAACACAGCAGTGGCCTTAATATGACAGATAGAATTCCCAAAGAAGCCCAAGGGGGCTTTTTCATGAGCAACATCTGTAGCACACAGTATGAAGAATGAAAAGATACAGTCTGAAGACCTAAGGATTCAGTCTGAGACTGTACATTTGCATTGTGGGCAAAAGCAAGAAAGGAAGTTTAAAGAACCACCAACCTTGAATTGTCCTCTTGAAGAAAGCCTTGCAGGCTTCGCAGGAAGCCACTCCATAGTGGTACCCTGATGCAATGTCACCACACACCAAACACAGTCTTTTGGGCATCGAATTCAGCATATATTCACACTTTGTCTGTGAATCTTCAGCGATGGTACTGGAGCAGTCATCATACCGTTTCCTGACCGGCCCGTTGCCCCCAAGCCCTGTGGCCGAAGGGTAGAGGGGAGGTGAGTCCAGCCCATTCTGATGTCCATTCATGGTGGAACTGTAGCTCCCGCTGGCGTCGGAGGAGCCACCGGGGCTGTGGTGGTTGATGCTGTCCGTCAGAGAGGCAGGGCTCGACGGTTCCGTCTTGATGTACGACGAACAGCTAGAATCAATGTGTCGATCTTTGCTTGACATTCTGCAGAGAAGCCTGTAGCGGGCAGAGAGAGAAAGAAGAATCTGTGTATTAAAGACAGTGCTCTTTAAGGCTGCTCTGGAAGGGTTAGGGACTGCACATCATTCATTCATTAGTCAATACTTCTTGTTCTACATGAAGGTAATCAGCATAAGGGCATGACAGAGCTTTGTCAAAGCTCCAGACAGGCAGTAAACAAAAACTTTAAAGAGACCAAATCCGTCTGTTGTCCCCTCCACCTGCCCTCTAGGCTACATGTCAAATTCACATCAATTCTAAATTCTGAACTTGCCATGCAGCAAGTCAAAAAATTTAAAAAATCCTATTAGATGACTTGGTTATTAAATGTCTTCATTTTTCTATCTGTACTTTCTTTCTGAAAACTCCATCATTATCAGAAACAAATATTTCCAAGTTTCATCACAGAGATGTTCTGCTCTGTAATTAATATTTGTCAAGGCACTTGACTAAAACATGTATCCATCATCTATTGATCTGATCCCAGAATTGAAGAGCAAGTCTCTTACAATCTTTTTTCCCTTTATTAATATTGCTTTATTATAGATACAGCTATTTAGTAACGGAGTAGCACATCAACGGGAAACTCTAACAAATAATTAAGGCTGGACTCCATTTTCACAAAATCTAAGTGAAATGATTCATCAGCTCTGGCTGCAATTACTTTCTAGCCATTATCCTCAGACTCACCAGTAATAACTATGCCACTATCCCATATATCTGCAGCTCTATAGGATCTGACATTTTACGTGTTCCGTTTTTGGATTAAAAAAATATACTAGAGGAAATTTTACATAAAAGTTTTGTCTTTCAGAAGATGAAATTCTCTCAAGTTCTCACATTTTCAGAATGAAGCATCTGAAATAAAACCATATATCTGATGGGACAAATCAATGCTTTCTTGCAGGGGGGGGCAGGGGGAGAAATCTTTGTCTATTTCCATCCCCAAGTTTTTTATTATTTTTAAACACATTTTAAGTTAGGTTGAACAAAGGACAAAAATAACAATTGGAAAGCTCCAGATCAGATACTATCTTAATTTTCTACAGCTGTGATTATGAGACCACAGTAGCAAATGGCCTACCCAGCATTTTCCTGACAGTACTCACAGAAGCTGCCAAAGTACAGATGACAGTTGTGAGCATTTCTCTAGAAACATTAACTGCAGAAAAGCAACCATCCCATCAGGCCACCGACCTGGAGCTATGGATTCATGTTTTCAAAGCAAACATACGAGTCCAGACAATTTGACTGATTTTCAAAGGTAATTTTGAGACCTTGTCTTCACTTTTCCACCACTTTGTGTTTAAAAATGAAAAATTAAAATATATTTCTATTTCAATATACAGAATCAAATTCACCAATGGAAAACAGACATAAATCCAGAGAGTTGGCTTCCTTTCTAATAAGGGTGACTGAGATCGAAGTCTGACTCTTTATTAAAGATATCTGCTTATGATGAGATTCATCCTAAAATTAGTGCCCATGGATCTTAGTCAGGACCTCTCAATTATAATTTTTACTGTAAAATTCTGTTGAAAGCAAACAACATGTGAATTTGGAAAACAGCCAGATTGCTGCACAGAAATGTTACCTTCTAAACTTAAAATCAGTGCCTATTTGGGGAGGTGGAAGGAGCAAGCTATCTGGTGTCAGCAAATAAGCCAAGGAAATGGGAAGGTTAAAGCCGTGAAAATATCTTATTACATTGGACCACCTGCTTGTGTTGTCCTTTCCTCAAGAACTGGAAGGGGGAAAATCCCCTTGCCAGCCTGCAGTAGTGTGTGCCTTTTCTTCTGCATCTGCTGCCATGTAGCCGTCACTGTTAATGAGCGCTGTAATTAATAGATAGCTCTCTCTTGTCTTTCTACTTGCACTCTGGGCTAAGCACTTTTCTCAAGTCAACGTTTGAAAGAAAGCGGGTCGGCACTGACTTACAGCAGCTCTGCGAATTCCTTTTAATTTAGAGCACTTACACCACCACTCCACTTATTACCTTATAATTACTGGACCGCTCTCACATACATTACGATCTTAGGCTAGAGTTAGGAGTTATTAGGGTACTAAAACATGGTGTCTCCCTGTCTCTCCTCTTCCTTTGACACTGAATTTTACCCAGCTATGATTAAAATTATCAATTAACTTTCACATCCTACCAACTAATTTTTTTATGTTATTTTTTCTACACACTAACACTAAGATCCTTTTTTTGACTAAACAAGTACTTGGCTCTCTTTTCACCTCCCTTCTGCTGAGACTTCATGTACAAAGTCTCAAAATACAGCACTAGGAGTCACTGCCTACAGTACATCGCAACCAGCTTGACGGCATGTTCTTGACTTCCACTGCCGATTTTGTTATCTAATTTGTGCAATAATGAGCTCAAATGTCACCCTTCCCCTTCCAGAAAAACACATTTGCAATTAATTAGCTGGTCAAATGCACACTGTTTTAGCCAGTACAAAAGTGGATATCTCCCACTCCAAGCGGTCAGAACCAAAATACAATCTCAGTTCTACAAGCATTAAAATCTGATCACCAGTGCTGCCCAGGTTAAATCCAGTCTGCTGATGCTTCTGAAGTAGCACTTTCTGGTACTAACCGAGACAGAGCTGCTTTTGGCTCCACTTTTAACAGTACAGACTGGATTTGCTGCACGCTGGCAAAACATAAATGCACTTAAAACATTAACCGTTCCAAGGAAAAGTGAAAACAACAGCGCCTGACTCAGAGAACAAAAACTTGCTTGATCCCTGGAAGGTGAAACAGAGACAAGCTGGGTACTGGCTGTGGGTGGGCAACAGACACCTATGGCTTTCACTCCTTCGTTACTGAACAAAAGTAATTCAAGAGCCATCTAATACGGATGGCAGGTGTGACCACCATCAAATTATCATGCTGAACATTTGGAATAATGCCTAAGTTAGATCTCAGTAAAATCCCTCCCTCAGTTCCCTCCTAATTACTACTTAGCTCGTTACACTGAAGAATTCCTAGACACCATTGCATTATAGTCTAAAACTACAGTTGGAGCTTAATTCTCTCTTCCTCTCTGTGTCTGAAATTCTACAGCTCTATTATTCAAGCCTGAAATATTCACAACTATCTATAAATTCAATTGTCAGCCCGTGGGTTTTATTCTAGACCTCACTTCAATCTAAAATTAGAGGCACTAAAATTCACATTAACTCTAAGAGGAATGTAGTGAATAAGACTTTATTTCAAAAGAACACCTTTTTGTCAGAAAGAGCTATTTTCAAGATGATGGCTTTATCTGCATTCAAAGAGAATAAGCCCAATTCCACATTGTGCTGTTAATGCAAAATTTTTAGGTCACATTGGATTAATAAAAATCTAAATTTAGCTAAGGTTTATGAATAGAAATAACATGTGTCATATAAAAACGTACAGTATTTATTTTAAAGCCTTGATGGGGTTGGTTTTTCTCTTTACTAGATTTTAAGCCAAATAAATGGTAGCACTGTTTGTGGTGGGCTGTCCCAGTTCTAACAACTGGGAGATTTTGGGTAAACTTTCTTTTCAGTAACTTTAGGGAAAGTAACTAATTGATTCTAAAAGAGCTTCCATGCCCATGTACGAAAGAAAATACACAGGGAGATGCAAGCCTTGAGTAATATGCAATATACAGCACAACTTTTAACATCTCTACTAAATTTACTTCACAACACCTTCATTTAAGTAAGACCTGAAGTCAGGAACTGCTGGCAGAAAGGTACAATGACTGAGCACTTCAATATGCAACTCCTGCTTTAAAATGGTCTTAAACAACAGTGAATAAATTGCAATGCTATGTGCTTATGAAAGACTGAATACATTAAGAATTTATTAATGCAATCACATTCGTATTTCCATCTACCTGCCACATTACTAATGATATTGACAGTGCTGACACTGGCTAAATCAGTATCAATATACAAGTGGAGTGCAAGAATTAACTGCATCTGATTACAGTATATAGCCTTAAAAAAGAAAACCTCATTCCAGCCACCAGGAGCTCTTTATATTCCAGCCACACGTGTAATTGGTTCACAAAGTAACTTTTCCCTCATCTTATTACCAATACCCAAAGGACGTCAAAACAACATGCCAATGCTTCATAATCCATGAACGCGTTTCATGCTCCCTTTTCAAATAGGAAATGCTCTGCTTACAGTCTCATTCATTACTTCAGAGCTGCGATGGTGGTATCAGTGACAGTAATAATTAGTCACAATAATTAAAGTGAGCACCTTTGCTACAGATCAACACTAAAGTCCACTTTTACTTACACATGAAGTTTTTTTCTTTTCTAGAAGAGAGAATAGCCCTATTTCCATAAACATCAGAACAGATTGTTAGCAGCTGACATTTGTAATGACAGCTACAATGTGGCAGCATCAGCAAGGCAGGTGTTATAATGCACACCTAGGTACTTTTCATGCTAACAGTGCAACCCATCTGATTTTCCTCTGATACATTTCTCTCACATGGATGTTGACCAAAAAGGTCTTGCAATCCTCATACTTTAACTATGAAAGCCAACACATTAAAGAACTTCTTCTAGGTGACACAGTAGTCAGTCAGAAGCAGAGTCAGGAATGGAAGACAGATCCTTGCTTTGACTGTAAATACAACATTTCCTTTTAAATACTGTCTTACTTTCAGTATCATTTCACAGGCCTATACTAAAATCAGTAGACAAAAAACAGCGCTGCATGTTCCAGTGCATTCCCACACTCAGTTTCTCCAAATGTAACAGGGAAAAAACATTTGTGTTCAAAGAAAGGAAAATGTTCCTTCTCACACCGACGCCCATGACAACACCTCAAGACATTCACCGGGTCCTGTTAAAGAGCTGAGTAACAATTTCAGCCGAGCTGCTTTATATTGAGCATTTTTTTCTGCTTCAGCTAATTGCACTCTAGTAAAGTGGCAAAATGTGAATCACTTAGTAGGAAAATGGGCACCAGCTGCTATTGTCAGAGAATGGAGACACCGAAGAAAAGGAAAGTGACTGAATGAAGTGTCATGTCAGAAATCAACGGTGCAACGTGTGATTTGAGAAAACATGACTACTTTACAGAGACAGGGTGTCATTATGGCATCACAGTAATACGATGCTTTGACAACTGCTGGGTCTAACATATCATCATTGCATTAAGGAGCACTGGCTTAGTTGGAGGAAGGAAAAGAAAGGATTTCTTCTTTTAATAAGAAATATTGGAAGGCCTGCTTGGTTAACGCAGGGGATGAGATCATTAATTGCAAAGTATTGCTAATCTTGTCCCATACATGCACAAACCAAACTGTTAATACACGTGAGGTTTTTATTAATAAACACACATGTACAACCACACAGTAAGGAGTACCCTATGCAAAACAGAACAACCGTGCTGGGGGTTGTTTTGTTGCTACTGTTCTTTTTTTTTTTTTAAGAAACGTTGAATGTTTCATTGCTTTTCTTATGTTTTCTTGAAGCTTTCACCACTTCACCTTGGTAAGGGAAAGCAAAGCAAGCCAATGCCTTACCCCAGAGCAGCTGTCGTAGCACTAGCAGCTGGAACAGAAGAAGCAATGCTTGAAGCCATCATGTTGTTACCAGCAGTGGCCTGAGTTAGCTGAAGACCGCTGACAGAGGATCCAGCTTCCCAAACAGTTATTATTGCCCGGTATGCAATCTACCAAGCACTGCTGAAGCACTTCCTACACACAGGACACTAGAAGACTACGCGTGGTCATTTTTAGTTTAGCAAAACAAAAGCCACACAAGCCATTATCTCAGGCCCTTCACATTTGCATCTCATCTGAGAGGCAGCACTTTGTTTTCTGTGCTGCTTTTTAGAAAGCAAAATTTTCAAGTGGCTGACTTGCAACTACTAGAGACCCTCAAAAATAAGGGGAATTACTTTAACCTCCTCCCCCACCATATCTAAATATTCATTATTGCTGCACTTTCTATTTCAAGTTGATTCCCCATGCTTCCTGGTTGATAAACCTTGATAACAAGAGGGAAATGATCCTGAGATATCCCAATGTGTTGCAAATTGTCACTGTTGACAGCTTCTACATTTAAGGATTACATCTGATGCAACAACGCATACTACTGTCATTTATCTTTAGCTCATTTCCTTGGACCTATTTCAACTGAGGGAGAGCATCTCTTGTTTATAGCTCTAAATACTGTAAGTGAGCAACTGGCAAATCAATAAAACTGTTAAATGCATAATAATACTGTGTAATTACTTACACAATGTTTTGCATAATTAACTGTCTGAGGTGTTCTTTGATATAATGGATACTCAGAGTATGGAATAACCTATAAGCCTATAAAACACACCCTGTTTATATGAACAGAAATTATGTTTAAAACTCTCATTCTAATAATCCAAATCGGGCTTTGGCACTATATGACAGAAAGCCTTCCATTCCTGCCAAGTCTAAATCAATTCTTATGGCATTACTTCATAACTAACGTGATATTTCACTGATGATGACTATTACCCTGATTACTTGGAAGTAATGTAGTAATAGCAAAAATACACTTAGATTAAACAAACTACTGCTATTTAATCAATATTATTGAGACAAACTAAGTGTTTTAATAAGTCTGTATAGATGCACTAATGCTGGTTTAATTAAATGTATCCTTAGACATGCACAGGCTCTGCAGCATACAGATTCTATGGTTTGACAGACTAACATTACTCTTCTGAATTTAAATGCTGAAGCACTTACAGGCAACAGAATTCAAATATTTTTAAACTGAAAAAATATTATTCTTTACATCAGGTACCCTTCTGGGAACAAAAAGTAAATGATGAAGAATACTCAAAGACCTTGCACCTTTCAGCCAAAACACCAGACATCTGAAAAGGTGCCAGCCCTCAGTGACACAGTTGTCCAACATACCCAATATATGTTACTGCAACACACTGACAAAAATGAACAAAATTCTGACTAAAAGGCAAAAAAAAAAAAAAGCAGATATAAAAAGGGCAAAACTCCATTTTTGCACATCTTCTATGCAGAAAATATCCTGCTAGCTGTTATGAGTTACTACTAGGCAGGCCATCACCACAGAATGTTTCCTGCAGAAAAGACTTGCCTAGTTGTATGGATTTCATGTATTTTAAGTAGGAAAAGACACTTTTTTGGAATGCTCTGATGACTTAGCTTTCAAATACATTTAAAAAAAAAAAAGGCAAATACTGAAGATAAAGCAACACAAAAAGTAGATGGCACTTTGAATGGAAACCATTCTGGAGTGCCGGAAAGTTATACATGGAAGAAATGTATGATTTTGTGTATGTATTGCAGTCCTCTTACAACTTAAACCTCAGGAAAGACTTCATGTATCTACTTAGCTTTAAAGCTTCTCTTTTTCTCCTTTGTCTCTAACACTTACACCGTGGCTATTTTTTGAAGCTACAATAGTATCATTATAATACTTTAGACCTACATTCTCTCATTTACTAACTTCTAACCTAATGTTACATACTTTTTGTTCCTGCAGTAATTAACATCCTTGAAAAAAGACAGCCCTGCAGCTAGAGAAGACTTGAGAGCTGCACCAACTCACACCAAGAGACTTCCCATGCCCAAACACTTTCAGTCAAGGCTGTGATGTGATTACTAGAATGATGGCCAAACCTCATCGTATGTAAATCAGTATAATGATCAGGAGGAGTTAAGATTTTATTACTTTACTTCAAACTGCAGAGTAGTAATTCATGTCACATGTTGTAAGACAGCAAGAACTGTGATTAAGAAGTGTTTTTTCTGTTATGGAACACCATTCTATTTGTGGTTATATTCCAGTGGTATCAGGTGGAGTCCACCTGATGTCTCTAGGCCCCAGAGGACACAGCAAAGTGTGAAGAGTCATCTATTAATTGTGAGGATTCTTTTTATTAGGGGAAATCAGCTGAAATAGCAAAAGAAAATGAAATGTTACATTCAGCTATCTCAAGGGAGAAAAATAAAAAACTACAAAAATAAGTAAAGATTCATTCAAGAACATAACAGGCTTTCTAAAGAGGGATTATTTTGAAATGATTACAGCATCAAAAGCAGTTACTTGCACCAGTCAGAAAGCCAGTACTACAGATCAGAGAGACATAGCTGTCATTCATCACCTTCCAAAAGGAAAAAGAAAACAAAAAAATGCCATCAGTCTCAAGGGAGAGTCAAAGTTTGCATCATCAGATTTTTCACAATTTCTGGCAGCACTTGCCTTCCCTGGCTGAAAGGCAGAGTGTAGGTGTGTGCACACCGTGTACCTGTCTCCCCACCCAGCTCCCTCACCGATTTTCTGCAGATTTATAACAGCAGAATTATAATTTGCACGCCAAGCTCTGTTAAATTGGAGAAGCGATTAGAGAGAACACACCAGAAATAGTAGCAGAGATGTGAGCGTCTTAAAAGACTCCAGACTAAAACTTATAAAGCAAGTGATCCTTCTCCCACCCCCTCACTCAGCTGGCTTCCAGTGTGTCCTGTCGTCCCAGACACACGCCACTGGTTTTAAATCCCCCCTACACACCCATACGCACACGCAACCAAGAAGCTCCTTGGCGAGCTGGAAAATGACGTTTTCCTGCAATCAGTGTTTAAGTGAATGTTTGTCCCAGTGTGTTACACCACGCTGTCAGCAAGCAGCAGGGAGTCGTTGAGTTGTTACTACATTTGATTTGACTGCCAGTAGGAAGCTTTATTTCTACCAACTGTTAGTTGCCAGCTCTAAGGATCTTCTCTTACTTTGAGAGGGGTTCTTTGGGGTTTTGGTTTTTGATAGGTGTTTTTTTCTTTTTAGGTACAGTCCATTATTTTTCTCTTTCACTCTGAGGACTTTTAGTGTATGTTTATGGCAGAAGAATCTCCCCACCTCCATACATCTCAGCAGTCTCTTCACTTACACTTGCTGCCCTAAATGCAAAAATGTAATTGTATTAAGCCAACCGTAAGTCAATCTTGACACACATCAGAAAAGTGATTTTTATATATGGAAACCTGAATGAGAGGAGAAATAAACTGAAACAGGGCCATTTTATTCTGATCTTTTCTGAAAAAATATGGGATTAGACTCTGAGGAGTAAGCATGGAGAGATAACTTGGGCAGATTTTCCTTCCAAAGAGAGGGTTTGCTCTCCAGAGTTTTCAGTAGGACTTTTTTTTTTTTTGCTTGTTTATTATGCATGTATATCCTGAAAGGTTTCTTCTCTGTCAAAGAAGAACCTGTAACTTTAGCAGTTGTTTACAATGCTTCCTCTTCCTACACAATAATCATGATTTTGATAATTAGGATCTAATTATAATGGATCTGACAACAACTTCCAACAACGAAAAGCATCTTTAGAAAAATGAAAGCATATGCGTGAATACTGCAGGGAGGTGGGGTGGGGGAGAGAAATACATCCCTATGAGACAGCCTGAGAACTCAGGCTGAATGGAAAAGTAATTAACACTAAAGAGCTAAAACTGTAATTAAAGAAAATTTCATTAAAGGGAGGCAGGTGATTCCACTTTCCTAAATATGACAAGGTGCTGTATAAAAATAAAATAGCAGCCAGTTTCAGTGAGTGGAGCAGGAAAGCCATGTCTTTAACCAGATCAAATTCTTGAAATTGGCTGTCAAGACGGGATTGTTGTGATTTATACCCGTCTATCAAGCACATGAAAGAGAGAGACAGGAGAGGAAAAGAGGCAAGCTGCTGTCGCTTCCATTCGCAAAGCACCTTTAATTTCCACGGCACCATCTGTTACCAAATCTAATTCACATTCCTTCCTAATCTGGTTTAGTTCTGTAATACTAATTCTTCCACTACTCTTATGAACATCCCTCTCAAGGAAAAGCTTTGGTTGTGGGTTGGTAAAAAATTGAATATTATACTGTTTAGGTTCTGGTAACTTAAGTGAAGCATGCTGCCCATTAAAATGCACTCCTGGTAAAAGGATTTGTTTTCAGTCAGTGCAGAGATACAGAACTACTCATATTTGAAAAAAAGTCATTGGGGGAAAAGGGAGAGAAAAAAAAGGAGGAAAAAAAATCACAGCTGATGATAGGAAAGTAGGCTGTGGACATGAAAGCAGAGGTTGTCATAAAATACAATTGTTGTCAAGTTTAGTCACTTTCAGTACTGGCTATAAAATCACTTTGTCACGGTCTCGAAAGCTTGAAACTCTATTTTGCTAAGGAAACTAAAAGGAGTGAGATGTAAGATTCTACGAGGGAGAGAATATTCCTTTCAAATTATGAGATGCAAATATCTGTAGGAAACAAATAAGGTAGGGACCAAAACTGAAAGTGGTTTAAAACAGTCTCTGGAGTGCCAAGATCTTACTTTTAGCTATGTTATGATGACAAAAATCCCAATCATTTCCATGGGACTTGAAAACAAAGTGGCCAAGCATTCTCAGACAGGCAATCCCTCATCTGGGTGACTCAGCTTTCCTCCTGGTTCCCACACAGAGCTCTCTGACCTGAACCCTTTGAAATCAACATATAAAGTGAAAAAAAGGCGTACACAAATATTACTACTACTATTAATATGCTACTATTTACTAATAACGTTCATCTTTAACATTGATTTTAACACACCTCCAGGGAGTACCCCTATCTCTGTCTTCCATATGCACAAAAACTAGATATGGAAAGGTGAAGAGTTGCCTAATGCTGCAACATGGCATGGACCCTTAGGAACCGTATGATGGTCCCAGGGAATTCCAGTCCAGTATATTTTGCTTGTTTGTTTGCTTTCCATGGCTTTGATCAAAAGATGCCTTGAAAGTCTGAATATTTATTTCTGAGAAGGGCACTTGCCTTGAACTTCAAACATGAGACTTCCATTGTTCTGAAATACATGGGATTTTTTCTGAATGGGAAACTTACTTTAAACTACATTTCTTCTTATTCCTAAATTAAAATGTTTATTTTTCTCTTAAATAATCCCAATTTCTTTGTGTGTAGCCTTCCCAAATATAAAGCCTAGGGCAAGAACAGTGTTAGGCAGCACACAGGGTAATGTGTGAGCAACGCGTAGTTGTCAACAGCCCAAGGTTCTTAAGTTTGATGTGTGGGGGTTTTTTTAAGGATTTGAAAGTAAAGACAATACTAGGAAAATAAATACTTTGATGAAACAGTAGTATTCTACAAAACGCAAAAAGGAGTTCTAGTTTTCATTATATGAAAGAGTAATGCATTAAAAAAATCAATTATTCATTGCATAAACAGATTTTTAACTGCTGCAGAACAGCCATGAACAGGGTTGTTAGTTCTTTAGACGAACAAGTATTCCGAAGAAGTCTCCTCCAATATTACTGCTTTTTTTTGATTCTCAAATTGCTTAAATTGTCTGGGTAATTTTATAAATGGTGTCAGGTTTGTTATTTTAATGGGAATAGTAGCTAGAAAATCAAAATCAAATTTGTTCCAAATACAGCACATTTGCCATTCATTGTGGGTCAAAACCTTGGGTACAGGGGAACAGACCCAGCAACTCTGAAGCTCTGCTAATTTATACTAGCTAATGGTGTTATTCCCTAACTCAAGCCTGTGATTTCACAGAGTCTAAGGTCCTAATACTCTTGATACATAAGATGCAAGTGGATTACCATAACCTACTGCACCCAAAGAAAACCACACTGACATGGCAAGGACCCAGAGAGCACAGCAGTCTATTTTTTATAAACTCACCATTTAAGAGATATGAGCCCTGTCTCAATGCACAACATTTCTATTTCTACACTATGAAGACCCATAACAATTGTAAAAGAAAACTGTAAGAAGAAAAAAAAAAGGAAAAAAACCTCTTCCATTGAATTCTACTCTATCTATCTTGCTTCTGGAAGCACTGGAAATAAGAAATAGACAAAACAAATAATTTAGTATGTTACTTGGGCACAGTACTGATGACTGAATTCATCACGTTGAGATAAATCAGAGAATTTATAGAAGCAAAACCTATGCAGCTTAAGTCTTTTTTAGCCTATCTTGGATTCTAATGTGTGATTACAGAATTTTATAAATAAATAAATAAACCTTTGGCTTTTCACAGTTCCTTGTTCTTCACATACTACTATGAGCAATTCAAACCTATTTATGCCACTGGGTTTACATGTCAGAGACTCGCCTCTGGATATCAGCAGCAAAGGTCAGGAAGCAATGGCTTTCACTTTTTAAATGTTTGCATGACTCCAGCAAGTTTGCAGGATAAGCTTCTCACAAAGCCCTGATACTGTTTCTACCTGCTTATCTTGGGGAGTCATGGGTAGAGAAAGATGGAAATTCAGCATATTCCAGAATAATTGTCTAAAGTAACAAATATTTACCTGCCCAATTATAACACTGAGAACAGGGATGTCGCTACTTACAATTATAAAGTGATTTTATCAATAGGCTGCAATCATTACATGCTTCACCTGCGGCCACCTCTTCTGGAAAATGTCACTGAGAGGCTTGTCCAAGAAAAACTTTACATGAACAGATCATCATTAATTACTCCATATTGCATATTGTAAATTTCAGCTGTATTTTAATGACAGATTTGCTTCAGTTATTTCACCAGTATTAAAGCTGGATCAAATATTTATTTCTTGCAGAGCTAAAAGTTCTGCTTAAGTTGACTGTCCTTGGGTGAGCTGTGAAAGAAAGACTGGTCTGAAGAGACCACGGTATCCCACTAATAAACTCAAACAGCATATGCATCTGATCCTGAGAAGTTTTGTGTCTCACCAGTTTCAGCACAAGCTCGGGATGCCCTTCAAACTGAGGATCAGACCTGATCAGTTAATAGGAGAGCATCAAATGATAACTTTCGCAGATTGGGATTCACATCTTTTTATCATGATAGGACTAAGGTCTGGAATAAAAAATCATTTCAACTAACCATCTGCCTAGACTGTACACCAAATATGCTCCACTTCTTTCCTGGTTCTTCACACAGTAGAGGGTCTGACAGTAAATCTTCATATTACTATTGCTTCATGGAGTGAATAGCCAGATGTTCTGAAAAATAAATTATGAGCAACCAAGATAACACCCATATACTCAAGACTTTAACTGCCTATAGTTGGAAGCTTAATAAACTGAGGGTGCTTGTGGAGATCAGCATGAATACCTAAAAGAGGCCACTTTCATCTACCCCTGGATGGCTGCATCATTCTGTAAAATCCAAAATGGGACATCAACTGAAACATCTGTCATAGGACAACAATAATGATAGCCAAATGATGATGTGGGATTGGCTGACTGTACATTATACAGGCATGGTTATCCTACAGGTTGTATTAAATATGAGAGGCCGAGATTTATGTTATGGGTGATAAGGCCAAGAATGCTGTAAAAGTGAAAAAATATGGCAACAGTATGCAATACATCACTACCAGGATAATTATTTATATAAAAAGTTCCCATTCTTAGACTTCCAACATGTAGGGATAAAACTCATATATTCAAAGAAGACATAATAATAACCTGTCAGCTTGTGGTGATGGATATGTTTTTAATCCAAATGACCACAGTTTCTAGTCTACCTGTCATAAAAGGACACGAAAAATTGAATTTTCCTTTCATAATTCTTTAAGTTGAAAGGGAAAAACACAGAAGCATGATAAGTGGCTCATTCCAGTGGACAGATGGACAGGCAGTAGTAAAAGGTATGAATAAAAGGCACTGTTCCTTCACTAATGCTATTTTCACTTGTTACACACCGCATCGCAGGCACAGGGAAGGTATTCCTTCCTTTGACTTTTCCAGTGTACCCCTGGATAATCTACATTATATTCTGTACAGTATGAGACTTCTATAAAAAGACTTAAGAAGTGTATTACACTATTCAGCTTTCATTCGAAAGCAATCCTGCAGAAAGTGACACAAAAGCACTACTCCATGTGCATCTTAGCGACTTGAGGTTTGTGCCCACAAAGGTTCCCTGTTCTTAAATTCTCTACTACTGGGAAGGAGTATCTGATCTGTATATTTTAATTTAAAAAAAAAATTAATCAAGGAATCCTGGCAGAAATTTAATAAATCTATCAGATCCTTCTGATGCAGATGGAAAACTACAGTCTATTCCTGTCCCCTCCATCCACCACACATCTGCCACAAATCTTCCCAAGCCTGCATTCTTCCAGGGCTAAAAATGACAAAGAAATTTAACTAAGTTAATTCTAAGTGCTGAAAATGTAGGCAGACTGCTCAGTTATTTCACTTTAAAAGATCTTCATTTTCCCATCTGTGTTATGGCAATTTTATTACACATTCGGCAAATTTACAGTAACAAGATGTTCCCCTGACAAATTAATCACTTTCCAAGCATTTTATCATATAAATAAAATATCACCTCAAGAGAGAAAATCAGCTCAATCAGTTGATTTAACCCATCTTTCGGGGAACTCGTCTGAAACAGATTGAGCGCATTTTTTCTGAAGAGGGACTGAGCACACAGCCTCCTGGACTCCCAGCTCATATGGCGAGGCTTTTCCACAAGAAAATGTTTAAGACTGGCTGATAGGATGCAGGATTCCTACATTGCATCAGTGACAAATCTCCACTGGGAACAAACAGATCATTTAGAAGTTGGTATGGGCTTTAACGGAGAAACTACATTTCCCCTTAGACCACCAATAACTATTTCTGTAACTATTTTTCTGGTGTTGTTATTACTATCATAAGAGTAAAATATATATTGTTTTAATAATCTTCTCGAATGTTTTAAGAATCTCACAATAAAATAACACAGGTAAAACTTCAACCAGTTTTGCAACTGATGAAACTTATATTTTTTTTAACTTGGCTTTTTGAAATTTCCCCAGTGTTCTCTACTCGTTTTGGCAAGTAAATTTTGTTTTTATAAAAAACAGGTGACTGGCTACATTAGCAATGCAATATATGCACAGTAGTGAAGTGCATTCAACTCAAGTTTTCCCAAACTAATCCTTAAAACAACTCAAAGCCTTTCTGGAGGGAATCTGTCACTGAAGCAATTCAACTTCTCTTCCACTTAACCTTTTTGCTTCTGCCCTGCTTTCCCCATTCTACTTTCATTCAAGGACTGCCATCAGTAAGAATAAACAAGAACAAGAATGACCACCTCTGTTTACACTACCAGAACCTAAAGGTGTTAAAAGCAAAAAAATTCAGCCAGATTTGCTATTTTTTCTTGGGGTTAGTAGTATCAATGTAAGGTTTTTTGTATTTATTCCAACACTGAAGAAGTATGATAGCAAATCAGCCTTTTGCCAAAAGAACCACCCCAACAGACAACACGGAGATGTAATCCTTACAATATGACTATACTCTTCCATGAGATGTTTACAATATTTTCAGCAACAAAGTTCTGGGTGCCAAGGAAAAGATAATTCACACGTCTAGACAGGATTTTCAGCCCCTTTACTCTCTTAGCAAACTGTCTTCACCTCTCCAAACACTAAACATGAAAAATGTATATAACAACACGACTCGCTAAGTACAAACAGGGAAATAAGTATTTGCTACTTAGCCCATATAATTAATAATGCTGTAAATAGGCATATTAATACTACAAGGTATCAATCAGTATTAAAAGCTGCAAGCTCTGTACAACTCTGAATGGCTTGCGTGCTGTGAATAAAGAAGGTTTAGATGAACAATTATGATTTTACACACAAATACAGAACTCCATTTCTTATATGCATATTTTACTTGCTAAAACAGTCCAGGTTTAGGCACTTCTTTTAAAAATTACTCTCAGAAATCATGAAACACAATAAGAATTCTGACCACAGTTCTTTAAATGGATGAACACTTATAACCAAAAAAAGGACGGGGGGGGAAAGAAAGCTAAACACAAGACAACTAATTATAGTACTTCTTAATTTTATTCTCTTCTCTATTGGAAAAAGCTAAATATTTGTTTTACAAGATACAAGTGAACCTGGCTAACTGTAAAGGGTTTATTACCCTTTAACCCCTTCCTCCAAGTACTTTGCCAGGAAATTTACTACCTATATCAAATGACTTAGACACGCAAGCTTCGCAGGATTTAGTACCAAAAATTAGTGTTTCATTTAAGGAGCAGCTTCTTCAGCATTTGCTAGGAAAAAAAGGACATTATGAATATGAAATATATATCATGGGATACTCGCTTCTTTCCTTGCAATATAGAACGGGAAAAAAATACTCATTTCTACTTGTTTAATCAAAGTGTAGTTTTAAAAGACCTCGACCATCTGGAACCTTAAATCAAAAGAATATGTCCTGTTCTCAATCAGTACACACAGATCAACCACTTCTGACCCAAACATGACTGAAAGCAGTGCTTTCCTTGAGTGTAACATGTGAAGTTCAAACTGTGTTGAGAAAAAGTCCAGGGAGAAGATACGACTTTCCCCTCCCATCCCTAAAACCTGAGCAAAAGTCAGTGAGTTTGAGTGGTGTCGGAAAAGAACTCTGAACCCAGCACCCCGGTAGGTAAATGACTGCCCAGGTGGCACTGCAGGCGTTGCAGACGCAGATGAATTTGACTCTACTCAGTAAAGACACAACTGCTTTCAAGATTCAGCTCACATGGTTACAGGACCTGGCCAGCACTTCAGAAAAACTTACACTGTTGTTCAAACCAAAGCAGTAACAACACTGAGCAATTTACAAAATGAAGGGTAGATCTTGTAGGGCAGAGAGCTCCAAGATGAGAAGCTACTTCAGTGAGTGTTGGGTGGTCCTTATTTAACCATAATTCCTGCTAACATCCATTTATTCTAACAATACTTAATTGAGGTGATGTCTGTTCATTTGGTACTCCTTTCACAGTCTAATGGACAAGGCATTTAGATGCTTTGGCCTAAACATCCACGAGATGCACAGAATTTCTTCAACTGGATTTTAAATTTAACTGTTCTTTTTAAAGCCATGTCCTTGCAGTTCTGAAGTAGCTACTAAACCTTTTATATGCCATACAGTATTTCCATCATTTTTCCTCCCCGCAAATGTTTCCTGATTCACCACAGTACACATACTGTACTCCTAAAATTATTTTAACAGTGGAGTGACTCTTCAGGAAGAATGAGAACATAGAGACCTGGAAAGTTAAGAATCATAGAGTTTAAGTTACTTTCAAAGGCTAAATTAATCTTCATTTAATAGGGGGATCACATTTTAGGTGTAAGACGGATAGTCAAACTGACTCAGATACTTTAAAATAGTCTCTGAGATCTCAACTTTTGCAAACAAAACCTCTTCAATGTGAGGAAGATACATGACTCAGAATCTTTTAATTTGAAAGATGACAAAGTGGATTATTCGTTAGTTACACGTGCCAGTAGGGTGATCCATTACCATGTACCTTCTACTGCAAGTACACGATGTGCCTTAATAGTAGTTAGAGCCTTATTGGCTTAAATAAAAAACGTAAAAAGGGTTTTGCATGTGAATTGAACTTAATAGGTTTGACATGGACTAACCTTAAAGAATCCAATCCACTCAAATCCCTTTGAAGGCTGCAGCTGAATTTCATGCAAATCTTAGAGAAGTAGCCAGGCTGCTGGGATTTCAAGATGCTGTGTCCCTTTCTTCTGCAGATCTAAACCCAGGCAAAACAATGGCACAAAACCCTCCCACAATTTCAAGGATTCCTCTTAAGATGATCCTGGTTTTGTTCTTTGGCCCAGGAAAGTCTGACATTTAAAATTCAAAGTAAGAAGATTGTGACATCAGGAAACATACCCAAGTATGAAGCCAATCTTTTTATTTTTTTAAACACAGCACCAGACTAATGTTTCAAACATTAAAAAATAAAATCTGACATGGCACCACTATTATTAAAATGTTTAGAAAAGAATGATGCAAATGAATTCTTATGTGTAAATCTAGCACTAATGATTTTTCTTTTCTAAAGGTAATTCAATTTTAGCAATAAATAATCCACTAGAGTCTAAACCTTCTGGTGAGCATTCTGAAATTCAAGGAAGCACTTGAAAATAAATCTTTTTTTTTTTATGGCCACAGTAACTATGAAATTCTGTTTTCTCACCTCCATTAAAAAATACCTAAAAAGATTTAAGTGTTCTATGTACATTTATGCAGTGGAAAAGCATATATACATTTGTCTGTGTAACAATATATATATACTGACAGCTGGAAAATTATTTGTTTGATGACTGGATTTAATCTTCGCCTGATAAACATGAGAGAATAAGGAAAAGGAAAAGCATGTGTCAACTGCTTTTCCTCTTAGAATAAAGTACAGATGACTACAAATGTAACTATAACCAAATCAAAACCACAGAGTGTGTATAAAGCACTGACTATGCAAAGCAGTTATAAATTCTTGGTTAACAAAGGGCACAGAAAGCCCTTAAAGGAAATATTTTATTTCTGCTAAATTAATACCTAAAAGCATTACATTTCATCAGTTTCACTTAGGTTTAAAGTCCCCAAAGATTCTGCTCCTGGAACTAGCTATATTTTATGTGCAAACCAGTCTGAGAGCTATCTAAATCTAGATAAAACTCATTGGCTTGTAATCTTCACAATGATCTATACATCTAAATCTATATGCAAATCAAATGCTCTCATGCATTAACACATTCCAAAGCATCGAGGAGTAAGAGAGTGCTTTCTCCCTCTCACAACTCCCATGCTTTGCTCCTCTCCCCCTCTTTATTTACACTAGCTACCTAAATAATTCACACTGCCTTCTTTTCAGCCTCAGTGTTCTTCTGTTGAAGCCCGCAATGAGCTATTGCAGTAACCAGATGGACACATGAATGCAGCAGGTGGGACAGATGGCAGACCGCCCTGTCTGACGCTGGCTGCCTCAGCTTGGACTGCCTTTTCCTTCCAGGTACATTATCATCAGTGTAGCAGAAAGCAGCACGCAGAGGGGAAAAAACCCTTTACATACAATACTATGTGAACTAGTTAAATAAATGACCAGATGCTTATTTGCTTTTTAAACCCAAATGCAATTTACTTAAGAGTGTGTAAGAAGCATTTCCCTTCTCTCTTCCGTTAGAGGAGAAAAGTCCATCTCTATTCTCCAGCAAGCCTCCTGAGTGCTGTGCATAAAACAAAACATGTCTGAAATCTTACCAACATCTTAAACTCCTGACTTCACAAAAATTTTGATTCACCTTCAGTTTCCAAATACCTCTGTGTTTTCACAGGTAATTATTCTTTTTTTTTTTAATATAAATATATGTACCTTCTGGTACATGGTCACAGTTTTTAGATGAAGTCTTTAACAGCTAGTACAGTATTCACTACATACAGCAAAAAGCCTCGGTTTCCATCTGTGTAAATATGTTTCTTGACTGAATTTGTTCTGCTTCCCATCCCAAGAGATATACAGAGCTAGTAAGTTTACTACAAAATATTTGATATTACTAGGGAAAATGCAAACAAAAGGTGAGGCAGCAAATCTGTCTTTGCCTGCAAAAATTAACAGTTTAATATGATGCTTTCCTCTCTGGAACGCTGAAGATGATAGTAAGAAAAAAGCCACAGAATTATAATATGTGCTTTCTACAAGAATACATGAAAGAGAGAAAAATAAAGCAATCTGGCAACACATCTGGCAGAGTTTGACTGGCACCAGTATCACTGTACCACAGAAGTTGTCCTTTCTATACAAAATGTATTGCTGTCCAAATAAGCAGAAGTAATTAACTTCATTCTCTTGTTCAAGTCAGCAGGCAACTGATTCAGAGTATTAACTGAAATCATTGTTTCAAAGACCATTTTTAAAAATCATATTGAAAAAAGGTATTAAATGTAAGCAGTCAGATGCTCTATGCAATCCTATACCATGCAGATTTGTCTCTCCAAACTCTTCTCCTAGGCTTTGTGCTATGTCACCAACAGCAGCCTGTGCTGCTCTCTGGTCTGTCTCCCTTTCACAGATCTTTTCCCTCTACTCTCTTCTCATTAATTGCACCTTCTCTGAGCTGACACAGGTGAAACCACCCACCTCTCCCTCAAACACCAGACAGATTTCTGCTGATCTGCAATAAAACAACCCACACTTCCTTGTTAGCCTTGGTGTACTTTAAATTAAAAATACAAAATCACGCACACAGATTTTATGCAACTATATATGCACACATGGAGTATGTGTGTACTTGCCATATTAAAAAAGAATGTCATGCTCTTTTCTGCAGCTTTCATGAATTACTTGTGTTTTTAAGTCAGCAAAGCCCTGGAACTACCTACGTATTTACACGCTGTACACCAATGACAGTAGCATGAAAGGGGCCTCTATACTACCAGAATATAAATACTAAGTAATAACAGGGTACATCATATGGAATTGATTGGCAATTATACTCAACTACTGAGTCGGTATCTTTTTGAGTTTTGGAGGTTTTTTAATCAGAATAAGCAATTATATTATGTTGAAGGCAAAAGAAAAAGTTGAGACATGTCCTGTGTAACATTCTGCTCCCCGAGCATCTGGTATAACTAGTAAGAGAAACTGACTGTAAATAAACCTGCATGGGTAAATGAAAACTGGTCCAAACTGGCAACTAAAGCCTGAAACAAACAGGAACAGTTATCTCTTCAGAGATTTAAACACATTCATTAGAGACTCAAATAATAATAAACATAATAATACAGCATCTAGTTTCATCTGGCCCAGGAAGAAAACATAGCAGTATTATCAAGAAGTCTGTTCTTGTTTATTCCTGACCTGGCAGAAGCCAGGAATTACAGAAAACCTCAAGGGACAGACTGCTTTCATGGGATGCCCAGACTGATTCTGAGGCCAAAGAGGTTAAGCACTTAGGATAAACTTTGGATAAGCAGCACAACTTCTGTATGCTTACACGTTCTAACTGAAAATCCTGAACTTCAAGGTTTTATATTGCCTCCTCTCAGAAAAAGGAAGGAAAAGAAAAAAAAAATAGAGAGAAAGAAAAGAAAAAAAAGAAAAACAAATGAGGTCAAAGAATCCAGGGATCATATATGCAAACTGACAAAACTATGCAATAGAAAATGGTGAACTATGCACTACTAGCTACAGAAAAGCATTTCATGTTATAGTAACCAGTTTACAACATCACAGAGAGACAGTAAAAACAGTGCACTTTATAAACACTATCACACAAGTCATGATTTCAGTATGATGATATAAGCTGTTTTCTCAACAACAGATGAACAGAACTCTGAACATGCAGGAACACCCTCTTTAAAAACAGACCTCTCAGCCACTGCCAGGTTGTCACAACAGGAACACACACATTACTGAAGCAGCAATCACAGAACCAAACTTGGCTTCAAAAAATGTATTAAATTGGTAAGCTTGTTTCACTACCAATAAAAAGTCAATACACTGAAAAATTAATTGATTGCCTTCTGTTTTCATCAGAAAAACTCATTGTTGAAACTATCATGCATATTCTCAGCACTGAAACTGTGTACTTAACTGTATGTGGGTGGAAAAGTAGAATAAGCAAGCATTCTTTATCATTAATTTTGCAAGGTCACAGGACCAATACTGAGTTCATTCTGATTTGGGTATATTTTCACAGTTTAGGTATTAAAGCACATGCTTTTAACGGATTTAAATCCACTAATTAATAAGGTGAATATTTCAAGTATTTTAGAAAATATACTAATTCTTGACTATTTTTCCCCTCAAACAAACCTAGTCAATTCTCTTTAACTTCATATTTAAGTTTTGAATGTAGTCTTCCTTCTTGGGTAATGCTTGCCATTGCCTTGTGGACAACATGGGCAAGCAAAGCTCTCACCATATGCAGCTGGAGGTATCCCCTCAAAAATCAGACCCGTACCTATCTTAAGAGGTGTACAGGGATGTCCTGACAGCAAAAGGAGTTGAGTTGCAGAGGTGTCTGTGAAGACAATCTGGACCGTATGCAAACAGCTACAATTGTTCACAAAGGCATTACAGAAGACAACAACAAAAAAAAAAAAAAAAGAAAAAAAAGAAAAAACAATACAAAAAACCCCCACAATGACCAAGCATGGGTAAATACATATCTATTACCTGGTAACTTGCAAGGAGTTAGTTTTATGAGAGGAGACTGAATGATAAAAAAAATAAGCTTCATTCTGTTCTTTAAGAAAAGTAATTGTCAATCCCAATTCCATGAGAACATCATAAGAAAGAAGACATAATTGTACTTAAACTGGACTTGATATAAATGCCATGAAGTTGACTTTCAAAAGGATCAAATCCCTCTTAGAGCTCTGTAAACAGATCTGATGATTTTTCCTAAGGCTGAGGTTATAGAACTTCAGGAGAAGTGAGTTGTGTTTTTTGTGGGTTGGTGTTTTGGTTTTGGAGGGGTGTGGAACTGTTTGTTTTTTTGTTTGAGGTTTTTCTGGGTTTGCCTTTTTTACTCCCCCTTGCTTTTCTTTTTTTTTTTTTTTTTAAATCAAACTACTTATATAATGTAAATGCAGCCTGATAGATACTAAACTCTTTTCAAAGTCTGGTCCAGGAATAATGGGACAGAGTAGAAAAAAAAAGAAGGGGGCAACAAAACAAACATTAGTAAAATTAAACACAGTATTTATAAAAAATTCTGTGACCTTACACACATCTTTACCTAACATATGAATATTTCTCTGGTCACACAATATACCAATAGAAGCAGGGAAATGGGAGTAGCTTATAAGCAATCCTAATATCCTAATGTACAGCAACAAGTAAATTCTGCTTCCACTGCAAATGTATCCCCTTATAATACAGAGCATAAATGAAGGCATATTTTGATGTTGAATGTAGTGCATAAAATACACCATTTTAAATACTCCCAGCTACAAAGGAATGGAAAAGCTGCCTTTTTAAAGGAAATGTGTACAGAAGAAATAAGCAGACATTAAATCCTATATTGTAAAGGTGTAATTTCAAAATGACAATAAAATCTACCTCCTCCTCTATGTCAATGACCAAAAACGTTAAAATGCAAAATGCTGCTATTTTATCTTCTCTTCCCTCTGCTTTAGTTTTGAAGCACTAACTTTGAACACCTTGACATTTGCCTCTCTGCCTTTGGTTTAACACTAACAGAGGAGTAGTCTTAAAAGAGGAAAAAGTGTCTTTAAAACCCTCAAATATGTAGTAATTCTTGCACTTATTTCTTTGCAGCAGAGCAGAGCCATTTACATAGTCCACTAAACACTGTTTAGTAAACACGACAAGAGTGCTTCTATCTTACTGCCCTTGTAAAACCAAGGCAGGGGTTCTGTTTTTAGTGCACACTCTGGTTCAGCGTTAATCCTGTTTTATGTTGTTCACACCTGCTGCTGACTAGCAGCCTGCTGATGGGTTGTGGTTTGTGCTGCTCCAAGACAACCCTCACCAGCTCCAACAAAAAACTAATCACTGAAGTGGAAACAAAACCCTGACTGCTGCACAAAAACTGGATAAGGGAGGACCTGACATTCCTGCTTCATTTTCCTTACTCTGACACTCCTGACCATTAAAAATTTAAAATTGGATTTTAAGTGCGTACGCTTTTATTTAGTCCTCATGCCTAGCTTTTCTAGTGCTTCTCCAGATAGAAGAATATTAGAGATAAATATCATGGATACAACCTTTATAAATATATGCTGTGCAACTCACCTTTTCCTTTGTGCCTAATGAAATAATAGGCTTTGCTCTAACAAAAGTACTGAATGTTGTTAACGCATCCTTTTGTGAACCTTTAGAGAAACAGGCTTTTGCAGATTAAAAAAAACACCACCAAAAAACCACAAACAAACAAAAAAAAGCCACATCAACACATTTTCACATGAAATTTGAAATGCTACTGTTGTAGAAATCAGCTTTTGTTTTTTAATTGTAACACTGATCTACACAGTTAAGCATTAAAAAAAGGCCATAAAGTCAGATCTTCCTTCCGTTGATCTCAGCAGTAAAACACACCTCTGGCTCCATTTGTACAGAAGATTGAATACTTTATCAGAGACAAAAATGTGATCTGTGATTAAAGGAATAGGTCTGGAATTACATAGTGCTCATAGCCAGAGAGAATAAGAAACTCAAGGAAAGGACACCCAATGAAAATAGAAACACTTTGTTTGGCGAACACATTGATGTAAAATGCACACTGAGATCTCGGACAGAAATCATGTACGTATCTACCAACTCAGAGACTCAGATGAAGGCTCTGCTATCTACAACGAAGTTTTGCACTAGGAAGGTCTAAAATGGAGGGTACGACATAGTACTTTCACACCCACTTTAAGGTACTCTTCATATGACCATAAACCAGCATCAGAATATTTGGAGAGTGAACTCTCTCCTTTAACCTGTTATGCCATCTTGGCCTACTTCTTTCTGCAAAGAGAAAAAATCCTTTCTATCCTAGAGCCAAGTGCCTATATCTCTTAAACACTGTATGAACCTTTCATAAATAAAATGTTGGTAGGATGCCAGTCAAGGCAATTCTCCATCTATTAAAATTTCTTTTGCATCTCACAGGCAAAGACATGCTGAACGACCATCCTTTGTAACTTCTGAATTCTGCATAGGAACACCATAATGTTTCTGCATATATAGGAAAGTAATATGCACCAAGCAGACACATGTATTCCATGTTACAGGACATCACCAGAAACAAACCAATATCAATCAATCTTTACGTAAATTCAGCATTTCAACCTCTCTTGTAATTCAGATATAACACCAAGGAAAAAAGGGGTCAGTCTCACTTTGTCTTACCATCTCCCTCTGAAGGATTTCTACCTCCTCTTTAGGCAACACAAGGCTGGAGACATGGGCATAATGCCAACACTGCTTTTAAGCTCACAGAGAAAATATTATGGGGTAATCTTACTATTTCCTGGTCACACTCCCTTAGGCAACTCTATACTGGTGCAAATGTCACATCCTGGCAGTGAGTCCTTGGACACAGGCTCCATTTCTTCATTGATTTAAGATACTACCAAATCATTCATTTTTTTTTTACATCAATTATAGAGACTGATCCAAAACCTGCTAAAATGAATGGCATTCTTTCCATTTAGTTTTGAATCAGTCCACTACCAACAGAAGTGAAAGATTTCTTAAGATAGATGCAAGAGCTTGGCAGCAGGCTGTCCTTAGCTTGGAAAATCTCTGCTAACTTACCTAACAATGGTACAAAGCCCCCACATTAATTTTGTCAAACAGCTGCATCTGCAGTATTCATGTTCCAGCATTACCTAATGTGCAAGTGTCACACCTTTTTTTAAAATTAGAGGGGGAAAAAAAAAAAGCGGGGCGGGGGGAGAATCCCTACCCCAGTCATCCATCAAGTGTACAACCTGGCCACTGCTCCTTAGAAATTTAATAAATGCTAAAAAGATATAAAAAGACATAAAAAGCTTTCAGAAATAAAAGTGCTTCAGGAGCTCGATTTTAATATTGCCAAGTGGGGTTTTTGCCAGATTATAAAGTTGACTTAAATGCCAGGATACTGCATTTCAGAAGCGGCAGCAACTTAAATATTGCCTAGGATTAGCGGCTGAAGTGTATCACTGATTCCAAAGCCAGACTACCATCATCTGTGGGGGAGAGTAAATAAAAAAATAAATAAAAATTGGCATTCCCTACCAACCTTCCTACCTGCTGCCTTGAAGCACTCTTTTCAACTGCGGCCTCCATAGGAAAAAAAAAAAAGTTAAGACTACTTTATTTTGATTATAGTGCTTTCCCCAGGCAGGAATTTTTATTTCAGTTAGAATCTTTAAACCATTACATTTTCAGTGATGCATTTTTATATTTACAGTTGACATCTTCACAGAAGAATGAAACCTTTGAGCAACAGCTCTAAAGCATGAAGGTTGCCTGCAGTAAGTACTTAAATTATTTTACACCCAAATGGAGCCAGTTGTTTTTAGCTAAAATTTAATAAACCTTAAATCAATGACCTTTCTTTTACTGAAAGCCTGCACTTCGGAAAACTAACTTTCCCAAGAAACTTATTTTGGTGAATAAATGCCAAACAAAGTGCTATTCAGATCTGAACATTTTCTCAATTTATATCTTGTGAACATTTAGTTCCTAAATTCCTGACTGCAACCTAATGTATAGAACAGTGGTGCCTTGGTTTAATCACCTATCATTGATTGCAGGGTGTCACAGTGATCTCATTGACAGTAATCAATAACAATCCAAAATCAATCAAATATGTTCTTGCACTATCATTCATCAAATTTGAATATCCCAAAATTAATTGTTAGCATGTGAAAGAACCTACAAATAAATTTTTTAAAAGTACAAAAGTCAGTAAACTTTGAGAAGATAACAGTGCATCTGAGCATACTTCATGCCTGCTGGGCTAAGTTAATGATGAATCATACCTTCTCTTCCCAACAAAGGCTGAGATATATTCTTTTTTGAACATGAAAATACACAGCAGCTGAAGGCAGGACACACTAGTAAATGATCAAGCATTACTTTATGAACAGCCGCGTTACATGTCAAATATCAAACGCGATGCCAGTATATTACAAACTGCACTAGTACCTTACACTACGAAGAACGCACTTTGTAAGTTAGCCACTGCACTTTACAGAGAAAGAAAGGACAGAATTACTGAATTTTTGTACCAAAAGCATGAATAGATGTAGCCACTTATCAAAAGAGCTGTTATTGTTGCTGAGGACTCCTCTCTAAACACAATCACCTGTAATTTTGTCAAGGTAATAAATCCTTCCATTCATTACAGCACACTCAAAAGCACGCTGCTATTTAATTTAAATGGAAAAAAGGCCCAAAGTGTCTAAAACATTTACTTTTGCTAATGTAAAAGTGCTGGCATTTTACTTCATTCCTGATAAGCCAGCGCCAATGGATGTGATTATTCTTTTCTTATTCAAAGCATATCAGTAGTTCGAAAGCACTCTCAATCTTATCAGGTGTATGAACAGCACAGTTACTGAAAACAGTTTGTACTGCTCCTCTCTCTTTCTGCCAGGCTATCAGATAAACCCAACTAACTAACTGTATTTACACACAATCAAACATAAGCTGTGTCTTCAACACACTGCAGCCTGTTTCTGGCATGTTACAGGTTTTCTGCTTGACATCAGTCGTAACAAACACAGTAGCAGTGAATTAGCTCAGTACAAAAACAGCCACTCCAGAGCACATAACACAAAAATCATGGGAGGGGGAAGAGAAACATTTTATGAAGTAAGAATGATCACTTTCCTCTCTTGGAAAAGAGCATAGAAGTAGTCGGATTCAAAAGCATTCAAAACAGACCTGACACAGGCCCTTAAAAGTAGAAAAATTATTTCTGTTTACTTTTGTGTTTATTTTATTCTCCTGTCCTCTAGGAACTGTCTCTGATTTTCAGGGGCTGAGAAAGTGAAAGAAAAAGGGAAATGGTTACAGTGCCTGAAAGCATTTAAATGCCTTTACTGTTTTTGTCTGGAACAAGACTGATTTCTCATGATCCAACCTTCATTTGGCACTAAATACCCCCACAAAAACAAACCAAAAAGCACTCTCCCCCAAAGAAGCCTCTCAGCAGCTCTCCTTTTCATTCAACGTCTCAGATACAGAATTTTCAGTGCTAACTACTGAGGAACAGTACAAGATCAACTACTTCAGCAGGACCACGGCTTTGAAGATTCTGCTTACTGCACAGCCACAGGAAACAGGCACAGCATCTCCCCTCATTCTTGTTCAGGGTGACAGCATGTTCTCAGGATGAGGATAATTATTTGAAGAGTTAAATATTAACCTGGCTGTGCACTGCGCACTTCCAGCTAGCTAAATGCAAAGTTCTGGACAGCCGGGAGAAATCCCGAGTTTCAGCTCCGATTCATTACAGGCTCCTTCAGAAGCTGAAGCTCCAGCCCTGTGCAGAGGCTCCTGCCCAGCACACCCTCCCAGTGACAGCTTTTCCCGAGTACCTCTGATGGAGCAGCAAAGGGCAGGCACATGGCACCACCTGAGCCCATCCTGTGCCTCTGCCTGGACTCCCTGCGCAGAACCAGCCATCCTCTGGACTTGTGGCAGAACAATGGGCCGAATTAAGCCAAGTGTGCAGCGCCGGGTAAATCAGCCGATTGTTGTTTCTCCATCTGTGACACCACGGCCTGGTGACTGATGGGACAGGTGTCATTCATAAGAGTGTCAGCCTCTGATTGCTCCACTCTGCAAATACCATCCGGCACCAACTGGGCCCAAGCAGCGCCTGTGAGAAGAGCAGCGGGGTGTCCCTGGATGCTACTCAGATACTGGGAGTGCTCACCCCTTTAAGACGGGAACATCTGGTTAAAGACATGGCATTTCATGCCACTTCAAGACATCTCATCTGTCCCACCATGCTAAAGGCTGCTAGGAGAACACAGCCAGGGAATTATGTTGCTGACAGAACACTGCATATAATTCAGCAGAGGAAGTCTTGCATTGGTGGAGCATTAAACTATCACAGTGGGGGGGCAAAAAAAAAAAAACATTCACTTTTTGCAGTAAGAGTTGTGCCATTCTCCGAAGATAATTTTACTAGCAATCCATGCACACTCGCTTTTGCAAATATGCTCTGAACCTGTGTTAGATGGCACATGAGTTTTAGCCTCTTTTTTTTCAAACTAGATGCTTTTTGGGTTTTTTTCCCCTTAAAAGTGAAAAATAATTATGCAGGAGAACACCTCACAGACTTTCTGAAATTAATTCCTCTGCAAACTGTTTTAGCATTAACACTTGCCAGCTGAGTATATCACAGTTCACCTATGCAATAAAATACCAAATTAAACACAAAAGGAAAGCGGCATTCATCCTCCACAAAGACAGGAACCAAATTCTCCAGCCAATTTGAAGACATTAAAAAAAGTAAAAATAAAGAATACACAGAAAATTACTTGATCCTTTGTTACATTTTCAGTATATGGAGAACTATACAAACTGCCAGTAGGAGAGTGCTAAGAGTACATAAAGGAGTATGATTTAACCACTTTGTTAAGTATTGCTTTTACTAGATTTTCCAGTCCTGTATTTCCTTAAAAATACTCATGTGTAAGATTGAAAAAAGTGTTTCTTTCAAAAATAGCTATAGAAACAAACAGAAATAAGGGGAGAATGGGAAAAGAGCATCAATGTCTTATATAAGAATGGTCTGAATGTAACACACCACCTTCTCCCCACCCATTCCAGCACCTTTATACGGGAAGGAATTTTGAAAATGTTTAGGAATAAGCAAGCACTACATTTTAGATACGACTTTTTCATTTCACTCACCAGCATCTCTACCTCTACAGGACTTAAAATTGTTTCACATCTAGCTCGCTCGGAGGGGAAGGGTGGCACACACACACAAATGGCTTATAATTTTTTAATTATTTTTACTTTTTAAAGATTTTTATTTCCTTTCTTTGGTAGGTTTTGGTTGGTTTGTTTGGGTTTTTATTTCCGAGGACATTCAAAACAAGAAACAGCAACTCCACATCATCTTCTCATTCTAACTTGCCAAAGCTATCAATCTCTGATCACACCTATTAGAATCTCACTGTAGCCAACACTACATTTTGCGACAGCTTGACCAGTTGTTTAAGGAAAGAGTGTGTGATGGAGCAAAGCTAAATCGACACATCTGTGATACTTCTGACACTCCTCAGCATGGCTAATATTAATTTGTTTTCTTTGGCTAGGTAAGTGCTGCCAAAACACATTACATATGGTATGTAGTTCCAATCAAAACGATGAAAAGGAGATGTGCAGTTTGTTTTTTCCACTTATAGCAACATGAAAAGACACAGAGGAGCAAGAGAGATCCACACTAAGCTACAGAGTAATAACTCAAAAAACCCTCAAATCACTACCTTAAAGTTTGGTTGCAGTACAAAACCCCTTAAGAGAATCTTAAAGCCTTCCATATAAAGACAGCAGCTCGAAGCTGCAAAGACTTTTACTCAGGAAAAGGGAATGTAATTTTCAATGTATGATAAAAAGATATATTTAGACTATTAGCTATGAGGAGTAGCTAATCATATTACAGCAGGTTATCGTATAAATAAATGTGCACAATTCTGTACGATGGTATTATAAACGGCTTGATTAGACCGAGGACAAGGAACCTCTATTTCATACACCCTGATATACTAACTTCGCACAGCTCATGGCGATCCTTCTCCAATTTCATATTTAAGGCTCTGTGTTAGTGTCACAAAAAGTGAGAATTTTTATTTTATTTTTGTTTTGCCTTGTAAATTACTTTGACCTAAATTTGAAAATTTCAGCTAGATTTCATACAAATTCAGAATGGTGACCCACGGTAAAAATTAGACATTGAGCAGTAAAGAAAAACAGCATATGTTTATCTTACACTCTCTGAAATTACTTATATTTCTCTAACTTTCATTAGGCTGTTAACAGACATTTCTCCTAGCAAGTATAGGAAGCCGAAGTGAAAAAACTAATTTTATTTCAATGTTAGAAGAAGTGGGAAATGATGCTCTGATTAAAAAGCTACGCTACTTAAAAGAGGAAAATAATTGGAAATCAGACAAGATTCCCTTTCATGCAAACCTGCTATTAAGGAATAGCAAAGAGAAAAGCCCTTCTTTGTTTGAAGGAAATACAAATTAGTTGAAAAACATTCTAAGTATTATGTAAACAAACCCAAGAGATTTAAGCTTCTGTAATGTAGCAAATACACAAACTGTTTCAGAAGACATACATGTGAAAAGGCAGCAATCCACCATTCTAGAGAAGTTACAATCCAAAGTGCTACTGAAAAGGTAATACCAAGTCCTTTAAAACATAATTAAGCAGTACTACCTGAAATAGCAGTATACAATTCAGTTTCATATTTTATTTTAATGTTTCACAGTACTTTCACTTCTGGACAAAGCATAACAAAAGAAAAAAAAAATTCAAAACCCCACAGCTATAGGGCTTTTGGAGAGAACTAAAGACCAATAAAATTGATTTTGTATTTTATATTTTTTGGCTGAGGACATCATGATGGATATTAACTGCCATCTGTAGGAGGCTTTCCCCCTAAAAATAATTATATTCTTTAGGTGTAAATACAACTAAGGACACATGTAGCTGAAAAAATAGTTTCCCATTTGACAGTCAAAACTTACAGGAATATGAATAAATATTAGCATTTTCATTTACTTGGAAGGGAAAAATCTTATAAAATAATACATAATCTTTTAAAAGCAAAACTGAGTACAATAGAAAAACTCCTAGACTACATGGAGAATCAGGTATAAAATCAGGGGCAAATATTTTACATTGCTGGCCAGCACTCTTCTCATGGATAAGAAATAAAACCACATAAAAGCAGCTGGGTTTTGACAAGCAACTGCAGAGAGGGAAGTTATACAGCTCTGCATATACAGACTTACTGTATACATGTCTATGTGGGTATACACAACAATAGATGTACATTGCCAAAACCACATAACGAATACACTATATACCTGGAACACATACAGAGGCATAAATATAAACATATCTGAACACAAAACTTGCTGTGCATAGACAGAGCATTTCATATAAAACGCAAATATATAAAACAAAACCACATACATACGTGCTGCTACAGATACGACTATGCACATAGGACTGCCTAACTCAAGCCTAAAAGACGATAAACAAAGTGTAAAAGAACATGTAATAAGTGGAATGTCAAGCTGCAGCGACTGTTGGTGTCATCCCTGCACTATCAAACATACATATAAGTATGATTGGAGACAGAGAGGCTAAATATTTCACTGTCAGTGCATGTCGAGAAATGCAATTCATTTCTCTCTCATGTGCTTTAGGACAATGACAATTTAATACAAGGCCAGTGGATGTAAAAGAGATAAAAACTGAACAAACTGGCCTGGCATAATCACAGATTTCCTCTAGAGAGCTCGGCAGCGTGAGGCTCATATGCACTTGTAACGGATCAACATTTTATTGTTTCTTCCCTCCATGAATTTGCTGTGAAAAAGAATTCATAGCAAAGCTTATCTCACAGACAGAGGCTACTTCAGGCTTCACTAGGAGCAAGAATTCCATCCATGTTTTTTTCCTACTTATCCTATGCTTTTCACCTATTCTAAGCAAAAAAAAATAATTATTTTATATACTTCCTTGAAAGGCTCAAATAAGCCTTTTTTTCATTCTCACACTTCCACAGAGGTGCAAGCAACCTCCCTATAGGTCAAGGGTCAGTCCTTTAAAAACTGTTCTGTAAAATGAATAATCACGTCACTTATTCATGAATAATTTATAATTTTATACCATAATTTTTCTACCTTAACTTCACTCTGTAGCATACAGAAATAGCAGCATAACATGGACTGATGTATCTATGAGAATAGACATATACTTTTTAGCTACTCTAAGCAAAGTAGGCTTCAAGTATTGTTAAATATTATCATAGACAAGTTACCTTCTCTATTTGATGAATAGCACCATGTATTTGAAATTAATTGCAAAAGTAGGGTTGGCTAATGAGGTGGCCCTTATCTTTTCTCAGCAGTGCAAGCACAAGTATTTTTCTGCTGGCTCAATATTTTTTAAATGCCCAAAGTGCTATTAACTAAGTTGAAATCTGATTAAAATATGAACTCTAAAATATTCACAACAGCTAATGCAGCTACACACTCACACAGAGACACACACCAAAAAATAAAGCTAAAAAAGCTAAGGAAATTCTTATCTCTTTTCTTATCATTAAGCATGTGTTTTGAAAAATAATAATTAAATAAATTGTTCCCTGCAGATTCTCCCAGTTGTTTTCCTTCCCATTAGCATCTTTGAAAACAGTTTGTTAAGAAAATAGTTATTCTTTGTTATAGAATTATGAGGATGATGCCCTTCTAACTGCTTCAGTTTAAAAAGAAATTTGCGGGAAATGTTAAAACTTAAGGACTGCTAAAAAACAGCGTGCCTTAGGAAAAAACAGGGGGGAAAAAAGTACTGGAAAAATGATCAGCCATTCCAGAGAATTAATGGGTATCCACAAGGGCTTTGCTAATAACACGGGTTAATTACCGCTGAAATGCACCAGGCTCAGTAAATAAAAGAGCACAACCATAAACACATTAAAATGAGCACCCATCACTAAAAGAGGGGCAAGCCCCAGTAAAGGAAAAGCTGCCAGGCAAGCATTTCAGCACAAACCCTTTTATACTTTCTGTAGGATTTAAAAACTTGCCAGCAGTCCATCACAATCAAAGGAGCAAAGCTCTACGCACAGAAACAGGGAAGGCAGAAGGGACCAGGGCCTGCCTGCTGCCCAAGGGGAGCGCCCTGGGAGAGCCCAGGCAGGCTCTGGGTGCTCACCCACGCCAGGGGGATGGCTGCACCATCCAGAGCCACCTTACACACGGGGTACTCCTACGAGGGCCTGGAGGCTTCTGACTGGAATATTAACTTGGGCTTTATTTCCTAGTAACAACTGTAAATAGCTATCTAATAAGACGAATGCATGAGGTTAAAGACCTTCAAAGCTTGGAGAAACCGTGGAGCGGAATCGAGTGCTGCTTCCCACTTCACACAGAAGCGTTCTTCAGTCCACCCCTTTCCTCCCTTTACAAATGAAAGGCACTTTTAAAAAATTCTTCAGCAATTGGAAGCTATGCCAAAATATTTTAAAGCATGAAACTGACATAAACGCCTTAAAGTTTACCGTATTATCACCTTGCACACACACAAACATATGAATATACACGCGTGGAGTACAAACACACACACTCATATTCATCCGTACACAAACATACCCCAGACAGACTAGCAGGGTAACTCCACACATCGCTGCCACATCCCAACATGAGAAGGGTTAGGAAAACATAAAATACGTACACCGAACATCACTGCACTGAAGTATTCACATGATGTGACACCCATGCCCACTTTTTAAATGTTACAGCTATTCCAAGCAACGTTTTTTTCTTGTCATCTGTATATTCTATCGGTTGAATTGTAAGACGAAAATCCTATGCACACTTAACAGCTGAATTTGTTCCACGTTTAAACACTGTTGCACATTTTTAAATGGAGAAAGCAGGGAAACTGAAGTGTTCAAATGAATGAAACGCAGGCACAAAAGGCAAATGTACATCATGCACAGAAGCTTCCTGGAGTTACAAATCTCAATTTTTTATGTTTGGCATTCAGAGACCATGTTTAAATTTACTAAACTACTCCTGTTCTCCCGCCCCCCCTGCCTTTTTTGGAGTGTTTCAATTGCCTTTCCTTCTTCCAACAGCTGTGACAACTGTTAAAACAGTCAGTAAAATTAAGTCCGCTCTATAATCCTTTAGTCAACGTTACATTTTAATCAGAGGTTGAAGGAGATTTCCTGTTATGAACGCACTGATTCATTTAAAATTATTAAACTAACACATATGTCAAAATGAGCAGATATATTTATTTATTGCATCTGTTAGCTCATTAGCTATTAGTAATTATTAGTGCTATTGTTATTGGTGAAAGAGCAAAAATTCAAGACTGCAGCTGGCTTTAACTTATTGCATTCTTTAACATACTCTGCCTTAAAATCAAAGCATACCTAGTGATGGTCAGACAGATGTCCCTGCACTCACAAAATGTTCAGACAATTTTTAGCTCGAATCCTCTCTATCCACATCCACAATACAAGACCTACAGAAACTACTATACCTATTTGGCATGTCCTTGTGATCACATGTGCATATCCATGTTACAATACACAGTCAAATCACAATTACTATGGATATTAATAACTCTGGGGGTTATTAATTGGGACAGAGAGGCAGATACATTTCTGAATGTTAGTTCTTTCTCTGTGTCCATTCAATCCCACATGCCTCAAGCCCTGCACTCAGACAATATATTGGAAGTGTTTTAAGATGACTTTTAATTGAGCCAAAGAGAAAGAAAAAAATTAGTTTGAATCTTGCACCAGAGCCAAAAAGACATGTGCCCCGATTTCATTTAAATGCATCTACTTTAAGAGGCTTATCTAAAGTAATCATTCAAATTAGCTGTAAGAAGGTAAATTCAAGAAAGCTCCTTTGGGGGGGCCGAGGGGGGGGCAAAGCATCCACCAAAAAAAAAAAAAACCCAAAACCCACATAACAACAACAACAAAAAAATCCCACCCAACTTATCGGCTTTTATGTATTTTATAAAAATCGCGTCACTGTTGGTACAAGCTGTAAAAACTGCACTCTTACATTTTTGAAGCTATCTTACACTATACACAGTGCACTGACCTATAAACCACGTCTGAGAGGGCACCCCACCTCTGTTCATTTTCTTCCATTTACCCCGGCGCATTACAGCGGGCTCTCCCCGCGTCCCCTTCCCAGACCGCACTCCTGCGAGCCAGGCTGTTTCGCTACTTCCCACATTATTCCGCTTAACACGCGACCGCCGCAATTCACTTTTCATGCCTGGCTTAATTACCAAGAGCCCTGCGCCGTGCAGGCGGTAAGGACAGCTAGTGGGCATCTCCCTATAGTACACTGTCCCCCCCGGATCTCCCTACAGTACACTGTCCCTCCTGGATCTCCCTGTGCCACACTGTCCCCCCGGATCTCCCTGTCCCCTCCCGAGCCGCCGCTGCGGCCGGGCCGATGCCGGCGCCCAGCCGGGGCTCCTCCGCGCCGCGACTGTCACTGCCGGCGCAGCACCCGGGCACGGCCGCCCAAGTGGCTCGGCATAAAGGACAACGGGCCGGCGGCGGCTCCCGTGATATACTAATATTTAATCCGGGCTGCAATCAAGTTCAGGAGCCGCTCCTCGGCTCCTGCCCTGGCGCCACGCTTCCCGCCGGAGTCACTCCGCCCAGGTATCTGAGAAGTGCCAGCCAAGAACTGCGGGCTCCTTCAAAAGTGTCCGCAGGGGAAAGCGGGCGCGGAGGGCCGCGGGTGCGGAGCGGCGCCCCCCGGCAGGGCGCTCACAGCGCACCG